>JAVTVY010045633.1:0-204026 GCA_036873755.1 Hanleya hanleyi | reverse complement strand
CATTACATAATTAATAATTCAATCGGAGTATAATTCAAGTAAAATTTTCCACCATAAAATCAGACCTCATAATTATTAGAACAGGAATTTGATAAAGATGACCAGATATCATGAAGATAATCCATTATTTCTTTGTTATTTCAATAAGGGTGATTGAATTTATTACAACTACTGATTGAATTCTGTCCACACAATTTGTGACGTATCAAATAATAATAGGCTGATTTACCATTACATAATTAATAATTCAATCGGAGTATAATTCAAGTAAAATTTTCCACCATAAAATCAGACCTCATAATTATTAGAACAGGAATTTGATAAAGATGACCAGATATCATGAAGATAATCCATTATTTCTTTGTTATTTCAATAAGGGTGATTGAATTTATTACAACTACTGATTGAATTCTGTCCACACAATTTGTGACGTATCAAATAATAATAGGCTGATTTACCATTACATAATTAATAATTCAATCGGAGTATAATTCAAGTAAAATTTTCCACCATAAAATCAGACCTCATAATTATTAGAACAGGAATTTGATAAAGATGACCAGATATCATGAAGATAATCCATTATTTCTTTGTTATTTCAATAAGGGTGATTGAATTTATTACAACTACTGATTGAATTCTGTCCACACAATTTGTGACGTATCAAATAATAATAGGCTGATTTACCATTACATAATTAATAATTCAATCGGAGTATAATTCAAGTAAAATTTTCCACCTTAAAATCAGACCTCATAATTATTAGAACAGGAATTTGATAAAGATGACCAGATATCATGGAGATAATACATTATTTCTTTGTTACTCCAATAAGGATGATTGAATTTATTACAACTACTGATTGCATTCTGTCCACACAATTTGTGACTTATTTTATAATAATAGGCTGATTTATCTTATCGATAAACATGTTCTAGTTCAAGGAAACAAATGCTGAATTTGAGTAAATACAAGTTCTAACCTGCAGACTGGCTCACCAGACTGATCCACATAACACTGACCCCCGTTCTGACAGGATCGTTTGATGTCATACAGGCGACAGCCATACCATTCTCGTTCTAGCAGAGGGACTAAAATATAAAACATATTTAATAATTATTATAAACTCACTTTCCGGATATTTCTCTCTACTACATGTAACATAACTGCAGCTAGGACAAACAGTGATTACATGCCAGTGTCCATAATTACATTTTCTCAACTCCTTCCATGATTCTCTACCCTTCACCTTGTCATATATGCCATCAATTATATGGCATGGGTATAGCGCCTCTCGCGCCCAGAGCAAGTCTCAACGGGTTTAGTGGTGACCAGCTTGTAAATATTCTAACAGACCAATCAGAATATCACAACACACCCATGTGTTTCCCTTATGAGGATATCATACCAAGTTCTGTTTGGGCAGTATATACAAAATATGGAGCAAGCTCCAGGAAGAGAATGGGACATCATTAGTAAGGCAAACTTGCAGTCCATCCAACTGTTGCGTTGCATTTCATGTCCAATCTGCCATGATACTAAACCCATCAAATCCGACAAGGGCAGAATTAGAGCTTTGTATAAGCTGTAGTTGAACACTGCAATTCTCTGCTTCATATCCATTCCATTATAGTGTCTCAAATCAACATGATAAAACCAATGAATTCCACATATATATCATCAGGAACCCCCGTTTCAACACACATTCATTCAGGCAACTTTTTCACTATGTATTGAATCTTAAAAAGATGTCCGTATGAAATTACCTATGTCAACAATGTCACCATCACTCGTCGTCACCAGGTAAGTTGCATTTTCTATAAACCGGTCAACTGTGCCTTCAGTGAAGTAAAGCTTAGAGTTGACATAATTTTTAAGAAGAAGGGCCGCATCCCATTCCTCACGAGGGGTAACAAGACGGTTGTAGTTCACTCTGTGAGTGATCACGGTCTCTCCATCTATTATCCTATCAATGATGAAAACAATTCACACATGAAGAAGTAAACACTTTTTTTTTCTTAATTTTTCACCTCTAATCTGATATATCTACTGCTGGCACCCTAGAACAGGAAGTATTTATTAAGAATTAAATACTGAAAGAAAATTATCTTGGGAAGCAGACCACTTTCATGTCATCATACCCCTTTTCTGTGCTGTAGTAAAATACACTGTTGAGTTTATACATTTTGTCGGATAGTCAATAAATCTCCTTAAAGCCTGAACATTTGCATCCTGTATCTTCAATTTATTCAGTAAAACTTACTGAATTGCGGTAGTCAATGCTGAAACATCAACTAGACAGCCTTATACTCCATGAAACTAAACTTACGTCATGTTGGTGATTTCAACACTTTCAAAGTAATCCAGACTGCTGTACATGTCTTGGAACTGAAAAAAAAGACATGAAATTATAATAACTATCTGTTACCAAGTAAGTTCAGATACTATGCTGGAGTCTACAACCTCTGAAAATTCCACACAGCTGAGTTGTTCAAGAACTTGAATTCAGCACAACTGACACTCCACTTTAAATATGCATAGATATTATCTTCACTATATGAAACTCTTTTCAGTACTTCGGCATATACATGTAGTAGGAAAAAGTATTATACACATATTCACACAATCTGACTTCAGTACTTACAAACTGTTTAATCCGCTGATATTCCAAGGAGTTGGGATCCGTGAGCACCTCTCCCCTCAGGCTCAAGGTCAGGAGAGACTGATTTACTCTATCTGTAAATTAAGACGATCAGAGCCTGAGTATATGTAATCTTCAAACATTTCAGACATAATTAATCAAATGGTGAAATCCATATTAGTCAACAAAAAGTTAGTTAACACTACCAGCAGGGGTCAGCAAAAATATAGGAGAAAATATAGGAGTTTTTTCATGAAAATATAGGAGAAATATAGGAGTATATAGGAGAATTCTTACACCATATAAGGGGGCTACTATCTCAGCACTTAAGGCGAGAATCCAAGGGCCGCGTAGGCCCCGGAAACTCTAAGGTTTCTTGATGACTGGAGACACATTCTGGCCAATTATCGACGAATAAATCCACATATAGACAAAACAAGGCTGACAGCAAATTGGGAACTGATTTTCAGTATATCGGAGATTTTGAGCAAATATAGGAAAATATACATGTAGGAAAATCTGAAAAATATAGGAAAATATAGGAAATATAGGAGCACTCTGAGGCCTGCTATCAGGCCTGCGCGATTTGTGGGTATGTCCCAGAGGTGGGGGACCGTAGTGGACACTTCGCCCTCCCTGCCATTTACTTTGGCTAACCCTTGGTGCAGAGGATTGAAACGTTCAATACCATATAGTAGAGTGGAGTTCTAGAAAAAAATATGAAAAAGACAAATCCAAAATGGACACCATGATGACATCACAGTGACGTCATCTTCTCAGAAGCCATTTTTCGTCTATTGCTTTTGACTGATACTCCTAATTTTATTTTTTTTGATATTTTCTCTCGGCAACTAATTCATATGAGAGAGAATAATTAGTTCTGGCAAAATAAATTACGCTATAGACAAGAAAGATGCGGAAAATGAACAGAAAACAGGACACCTCCTGGCCGCCATTTTGAATTTTCCCATGATTCTCTGCACCATTAAGAAATGGTCTTAAAATGACCCCAATAAGATTCGCGGAAAGGTCAGAAAGTTTCAGCTCTCTTGCTTTTTTCGGTGTGGAGTTGCGATGAAACGTTTCATAAGTTGAGTGGGGGAACCATAATATCCCCTCCCTCCAGGTCAGATGGGGTTAATTGGAGGCAGGTTTTATTTATCTTTATTTTTTAACGGAAGAAAAAATGTAATGACTGTGTTATTTGAATATGCCATGGCTTTGAAGTGGTCCAACTCAGACTAAAAAGAAATGGAGAAACCTAAATAACATAGAAAGATAATCTTATTTTTCCTTATTTTGAGATTACACTTTCCTAGTATAGCGCAGGTTCTAGTACTGAAAATTAGTCCCATGCGGGATTCAAATTAGCGACCATCAGAGTAAGGCACCCAACTCAGCCACGGTCCTCCCACAAAAATATGAGGTAGGAGACCGGTAGTGTTGAAAACGAATAAAATACCCCTCTGATGACCGTAATGACACAGATCCTATAGTAAACTACATAAGAAGATATTTTTGTCATTTAGAAAGCGAGTAATTTTCGTTATTTTGGGATTACACAGATTCTAGTGCTGAAAATTGACCGAGTCCCAATAAGAAAGTGTAATCCCAAAATAACAAATAATACTGTTGTACGATCAGTTTCTAAATGACAAATATTTCTTTGTAATCTGCTATGGGGCTGTCTCATCACAGTAATCAAAGGGGTACTGCACGTTTGCTTTCAAGATTACTGGTTCGCTACCTCCTATGTTTTGCAGGAAGCTCGCTGGCGGAGTTTCGATTGCCGACATATAGTGCCGGCGGTTGGGCGCCTTACTCTGATGGTCGCTGGTTTGAATCCCGCATGGGACTCAACGAATTTTTAGCCCTAGAGTCTGAGCTATACTAAGAAATTGTAATCCCAAAATAAAGAAAAATACTTTTATATGATCACTTTCTAAATGACAAAAAAAAAGATAATCTTGCCCTGTCTCACTCTTCATTATTCAGATTTTTTATATTTTATTGTTTGGTCAGATTCTTTAGGCAAGATTAAGTTTTAAGAGACAAGATCATGTTTTCTTACAGGAAAATCAGCTTTCCCAGTGAAAAATACAGGTCTTGTGGGCATCATGAGATTGGCCACCCAAACAAGAAAAGACAAAAAGTATAAAAAAAATAAAACAAAACAAAAATAATAAAAATAAAAAATTCAGAAAGAAAAGACAGGTTTATTATTATTTATTTTTATTGCAATTGGAATACGGCAATAAAATGATTTTCAGGTGCTGCAGGTTTTCAAGCGAGGTTGCGGTTCCTGAAAACCAGTGAATTTATTTATCCCACTTTCATCTACCACACACTCCCTTATCTTCCTTGAGAGTAATTAACAGAAAGCTGAGCGAACGGATATTAGTATCTTACCAGTGTAACTAATAGCTGGTCTCTGGCAGTAGGTACCCCAGAAATCCCCAACACATCTGAAAAAATAATAAAAGTAATCTACATCCCATTGAAAAACTGAACATTTCTTGCACTCCAAAATGTTAATAGCCCATGTACTAATAATGTGCTATCAGCTATGTGTATTATTATTTTTTTTCATTGGATGGTGAAAGATGTATTGTAAATGCTCTTGCTAACTCAAAAACTCAATACATGGCCAGGAACTACTAAATTCGGATATGTGAGGGGAAATTATTCTCATGCCAAGGTTAAATCAAACACATCAAGGGAGGTAACTACACTGTTGTCTTTCCATCACAGTAGAAATAAGAACAATATCACGAAAAATGTATAGCAGATAACGCTTCCTCTTTGTGTCAGTACTTCCATACAAGGTTTCAATTAAAACATTGTGTAGCTTATCATACATGAGGGATTTCTCCATTCACTAAATGTACATATATGTTCCAAAAAATTATTTAAAAAATTGAAAACAATTAGAATACTTTTTATCCATTTATAACTGTCGAATGCAGGTTTGTCTCAGTGTTAAAAAATTGTCCGACTCCCAGTTTTTAACAGCGATATTCAAGTATATGTAACCCTTTTGTTCTAGTTATTTGCACTGATTGGACAGTCTAATTGGTGTTTCCTAATTAGCAGTGATTGGTCATTCCTTACCTGCAGACAGGATAACCCAAAGGATGAGGGTAACAAATGCCGTCATTTTCACATGAACGTGCGATGTCGTACAGTCCACAGATACTCCATTCTGGCTCCATCAGCGGTACTGTTAATACATGAACAAGATCATAACAGAATCTGGATAGACTACACTCAGCAGGAATAGAGAAACAAATTGTCAATTTTGTCTGGTGAACGCTTTCACATTGGCCGGCTCAGCTCAAAAAACTATGAATTACACGTCCTATTATTAGTTTTAGCTTCTTAGTTTTCCTATTCCTCTTGAGAATATTCTATCCAAATTTCCAGACTATAAATAACAGGTGTACAATGCAATTTCATATTTGTTTGAGCGGAGCTACCCAATGCAAAAGCGGGATATAGTTCATGAAAAAGACGAGAAACCGCTA
The DNA here is from genome assembly GCA_036873755.1 of Hanleya hanleyi. NCBI lineage: Eukaryota > Metazoa > Mollusca > Polyplacophora > Lepidopleurida > Hanleyidae > Hanleya > Hanleya hanleyi. The sequence continues at coordinate 197,861 of JAVTVY010045633.1, read as the reverse complement.
CTCAACATGTTAGCAAATGGAACAATGGCCGACCACTTGCCCATTTGGCAGTATTGGAAATCTCGTAAATTCACGTCACTTCATCTTACATGACTGATATGCCCTGGAGAGCCAGACAAGAGCAATGTGGAGAGATGATCCACATAATCAAGAATATCACTATATCCTATCAAATTTTACCACGCTCGAAGGCCATAGCCAGTACACTCCACTTGAGAGGGTCTCAAATTCATTACAATGACCTAAAACAATTGGAGTGATTGTATTTTAACCCTACCTGGTCGGGTGGGGGATGGCACGTTCCGCCCCCTCTGTTGTTTTTTGTCCTTATCTCCGGAACGACAAAAAATGAGAGCTGGGACTCCGTGACTTTGCAGATTATTATTTGAGCCTATTTGCATGACCAGCAGAGGATTATGGACCGCAATGTAGGGTACCAGAAAAGTGATATTTTTGTCATATTTCTTCAAAATCTCAGATTTTCTGTATGGAAAAGTGGGTAAAACTTATCTTATTTCATATCCGATTATTATTTACTAATTTATCATGTAGCTTTTGCGAAGAAAAAAACAAAAATAAAAATTTTGAAAATTCTGACGGAAAAATCGTTAAAAAAATGCTTTCTGAAAATGACGTCACTGTGACGTCATCATGGCGGTCATCTTGGATTTTTTAACATTTTCTTGTAGCGCTTCACCTTAAGATATAGTGTGGTAAGTTTCAGCCCTCTAGCCTTAGCGATAGCGAAAATATTTAGAGGGGATACTTTCGCGCCACCCCCCCCCCCAGGATGCGGTACACCCCAAATCGCCCAGGTCAGATAGGGTTAACAGGGTGACTGAATTATTATAGAGGTTTTATCATATATCTTAATACAGGCTTTGTAATAATTCAGAACATGAAACAGGATTCCTCCGTGTGCCATGTATAAAAATTGAAGGTGAGCGATAAATTGCACCTCTCAATTTTGTGAGGAGAGAGATTTGCACTCGTCAATTTTCGATGAAAAAAAGATTAGTTGCATGTATCTGTATTCACGGATGTCACAAATGTTAAGTTGTTCTTCATACTGAATAGTCTCAAAGAGTGTCACAATATATGTCTGCAAATTTTTTTCGAAAGATTTCTTGTTACTGAACATAGGATTATTTTTAATTAAAGGTCATCATATTTTTTTCGAACATGTTTATCTCTCTGCAATCGAGGATGCAATTTGCTCGATCCACTCAATCATGTTTTAGATGGACTGATTCTTATCTGACAGAAGTCATGCTATCACGGAATTAGGCGCGGGGAAATTTTTCTCGAATTACATTTACCTGAACCAGGACTAGCGGTGAGTTCGGCTGTACCGCTATTTTCACTTGATAGTTGAGTTAGAGATCTCACAGATCACCAGACTATGCTTCATGCAGTCAAACGAATTTAGACTCGCTCGTTCAAACAAAGCTTGAACATCATACACTAAATGAAATTTATAATATAAATTAGGCTCCTGTATTTATTTTTCATTATAATGTTACAATTTTACAGTTTCCTTCAGAACAGGGTCAAGTTGGCAAATTCATGAGGTTGCTGTTCTCTGGAGAAGTCAAAGGCTGATGACAGTCACCATTTTGAATGATATTACTTTGTCCAGTGAGAGGATTATAATGCCTCACCCATGTCTATCTTGATAAGAAGATAAAGGGCCATTTTATTTGACATTACCGGGATCAGTTAGAGTATCTCATGTGGCCTGTCGAACGTGTTTGAATAGGACGTCTAAGAGAATTTGACTGAAAACTATTCTTAAGCGGAAACTTACCAACACCTGTTGTATAGCCATCCTCAAGAACCAGGTAGGTTCCGTTTACTATGGTGTAGTTTAACGAGCCCCAGGTGAGGTACTCATTGGAGTTGATATACTCTTTGTGAATGTTGGACACATCCCATTCCTCTCTGGGAGTAATAGGTCGGTTATAGCTTACTCGATGAGTGATAACAGTGTTTCCATCTATGATACTGGAGTAGCAAATAAGGAGTATATGTCAAGTAACCATTTCTAAACATCACTTTTCAGTGCAATTATTTGTCCGTTTGTTCAACATGGAGGTTCTGAGTAAAAAAGTCTGATATAGTTTAGGATATATAAAGAAAAATGGCAACATTTATACTGTTAGATACAAATACAGATAGAAAATCATAAGAGTTAAAACTTCCAACTGGCAATACAAAGTTCGAACATGTGCTAGGGAGCTTCTTGAAATTGGGAACTGCCATAAGGCATTCCAAACAGAGTGGCATGGTGCGCCGAGTTGGAAATCCTAGGAACTCCATGCCATACTTTTTGGAACTCGACAGACAAAGGATGGCTTATGCGATACCATGCAATAGCATGGAGGGAATGGCATATGCCATTCTAATTGGAACTTCTCTCCATCCAGATCAGAGCACCAAACTGGGCACGGTGTCATTAGGATGACCGGCATATGCCATTTCTATCAGGGAACTCATGCTCTAATTTCAAGAAGCTCCCTTATAATATAAGTAGAATGTCTATCATACATGAGCTTTATACTACTGGAGGTCTGGAGTCCATATTTTGTATGCTACTCCAATAAAAACAACCCTTCTCAAAAGTTTCTGCATACTTACGTTGTGTTGACTATTTCCACATCTTTATAATAGCTCAGGTCTTTGTATTGATTTTTCAACTAGAATAGACAAGATATACACAAACATATAATCTGGTCATCTTACGTACACTATCAACATAGACTGTACAATATAATTGAAACCATCATATGCTTCAGACACTTAAAATGGTGAATTACAAGCGTCTAGTCCGTCATTCATAATCCAGCCGTCGTCCATTAGAGAATATCCGCGTCCATAATCCAAAGACCTATTCCATATTCCATATAACAGTATTAGCACCAAATTCAACAAGACAATCATAGTATACATAAACATAGGCTTGTTTCCTGCAAGAGAGAAGCGGTCAACAGTTTTCAATGATGCCGGCAAGACATCATGATGTTCCAAAAATATCAAATCCGTATCGCTGATCAGTATTCTTAATCCATAATATTCGTTGTAAAGTCGTCATCTAAAGAACGATGTATCTCAGTCACGCTTTGATTGTGACTGTTCATATGAGTACCATGAGGATCTTGAAGTACATGGGTTCATACGGCCCCTAGCCCCGGGTTAAGCGGAATTAGACACAAGTTACGAAACGTAGCGCCATAGATCTTGCACGCTACGTTCGTATTTTGCTATCAGCATGCGATTGATTCTTTCTGTAAAACTGAAATCTCTGTTGCAACATTGTAATAGCATAATTCGATTTGTATTAACTTAAATTAATAAGAAAATACATCAATATTTGCATAAAATTCACACCTCACTCTTACATTCGTATTTTTAGAGTTTAGCAGAACTCACTATGGATTCTTTCAGTTTGACATGTAGCATGTAACATGAATGTGATATCCCATAAATATACTATCAAGCCTCAGATATGAAACATTTGTGCCTAGCGGTTATTTCCACAGTCTGTCTCACTGCCCATGCACCATTCTTTCTCTCTAGATTCAAATGCAAGATAGTTCCAAGTGAGGAGGCGGGTGGGACCATCGCTCGTTCGTGATGGTAAGTTTTTGCTTAATACTGTGGAAATTAACTATGAATTATTCATATTTTTACGCAAAAAATTGACCTTCACGAACCATTGCATAGAATGCCACACAAGGAATGGCGGGACGAACAGCGACAGAATGAGATGCGTAGCCTGTGCAGGAGACAGAAATCAGCTTGGTTTCCCAAACGGTCCACAAACCCGAGTAGGTCGAAGACCACTCACAGAAAAACCTATGGTATTCCCCGTATTTCATTGGCAACAGGATATGGTAAATACCTGGAGGTTGGGGTCCCAGAGGGAGGGTGATCACATTATGATGAAATCGAGACATACCTAACCCCGCCTTTTTTGTAGGGAAGTCAGGAAAGGATGACTCACTAATTAAAAGCAGGATAAAAGCAGTTTCTTACTGTCTTATCGATCGCGGTGCCCTGGCCACTTGTTGAGCGGCTACAATAGGACCCAATGCGTAGAGGTCGTCTTTGACCAGCGTAATATCACGCAAATAGTACGACGAAAACGTTGTGTTGGAATGCCAGAAACAGGCCTTCATTATTTCAGACACTAATCTATTGGTTCATAGATGCCAGAACGCCGCCACCGCACTGATCTCGTGCGCGGATGCCTTAACCAGCGCGGTCTGCCGCAGTGACATTCCAGGGTAAGCCAGCCTCATTTTCGACTTCCAAGAGGAGATCGTATTCTTTGAAATCTCTTGTTGGCATCGAGGGGCGAAAGGTATGAGTAAACAGTTACGTCCCGCCCTGATTCCATCCGTATGATTTAGATAGACAGAAAAAGCCCGAACAGGACACATGAGGGCACAGATTCTAGGCCCAATAACAAGAAATTAAACAACGCAGAAATCAAGAGCTCCTTTGAATCCATATCATGAAGAGCCCGATTCTTTACCACGAAATCAGGCGACAAAGATAACCTTCGAAGAACGAGATCTAAGTCCCACTTCGAAAGTTTAGGGGCAGTCAATTGTCTGTCAATCTTAAAAGACTTGACCAGTGCCGTTAGATTCGGATCTTTTTCTGGATTAACGCCGGACAAAAGGTCGGTATCTCTGGAGATTACTGAACGATAGTCATCAACTGTTACCGGATTCAAACCCTTTCCTGTAGTAAGTATAACAGGGAAGTCAACTGTAAGCTGAACAGAGGCAGAGCTCCGCTCAAACTGTTTAGTGGGACACCTCTGCTGAAATACCGCCCACTTGGATTGGAAGACAGCGGAGGAGGATGATCTCGTTGAAGCAACCAATCTTTGTGTTGCTCCGTTAGAAAATTCCACCTTAGCGAGCTCATCGCGGAGCTTCTGCAGACGTGGAGGTGTAAACCTGCGTCTGCTGATGGTAAATGGACATTCCTGGCTGGGGTAACTGTTTGTTCCACGCCAAAAGTTGTCGGGAATGTTCTACAAGATCCGGAAAACATGACCTCATGACCTCACTAAATCACACACACACACACACATGTGTACGAATCTTCTGCAGAACCCTGGGTATGATGGTCGGAGTTGGAATTGAATAGGCCACCATTCCCGACCAATCTAGGTACAATGCATCAACTCGCATCGCTGCTGGATCAGAAACCGGAGACACATATACTGGAAGTTGATTGTTCAGCCAGGTGGCGAACAGATCTACTAACGGTGTCTCCCACAACACGGATATCTGGATCATAATCTCTCGATATAGTTGCCATTCCTTGGACAGAATTTGATTCCGTTTGGACAGAGCGTTCGCCTTCAGATGTCCCGGTATATGGCGTACCCGAACGGAAATGTTGTTGGTCCAACAAAGATTGAAGACCAACGCCGCTTGAACCAACAGCTGGGGTGAGCGAGTTCCCCTTGCTTGTTGATGTAGGCCAGGATTATGATGTTGTCCTTCGCTACTAGGAGGAAATGGTCCCGCAAATGGGTAACAATATTTGGAAAGCACGACGGTCAAACTCTAGAACAATGACGTGTAGGAGCTTATCGGCGGAAGCCCAGGAACTGGTTATCGGTTTCTAATCGAGATGAGCTCCCCACCGCTCCAACGAAGCCTCCGTGAACAGATATCGTGTAGGACGAAACAAAAGAGTATTACACCAGGCATCACTTTGAGGGGTGGAGTCACCATGTTAGGAGATGTTTGGCAACCGCTGTGGCAAGAACTGAAGGATTTCGATCGATGCCTGTTGACCAAGAATTTGTTCAGATGAACCATTAGGGGAGCCGCCCTCGTGGGGTGACATCCTGGACGGAAGTCAGTATATCTTACAGGGCTGAAAACTGTTGGGCACTACGGAAGGGAAATTGCACTAATGTTGATATTTGTGCAGTAATCTTCCTCCGACGGTCTTCTAGAGGGCGAACCCCAGCCCATAGGCTATGCCTAGAAAGCCATGTTGTGCCGGTGTGATGACCAAGATTAGTGTCCTGGTGATTGGTGTCCCTTTATATCCTTTTCTATTGCAACTAAGGACGGACACTTGTCCCCAATGTGGCGTAAAATGTCTTAGCTGGGATAGAAGATAGGGGCCGGACACTCTTAGCCACCGGACATTCTTAGCTTCCATACCGTGTGGCAGATAACCCAATGATACGAGAATCTGGTAGACGAAATCCGTATCGAGATGAATCTGTTCTCAGCCCATGTTGCTAATTAGGCAATCGTCTAGATAGAAGTGGTACCTCAACCCTCTGATATGCAGGGAACTGGCTAACCGACTGGAACACCCTGGTGAAGACCCTTGTGCAAGTGGATAGGTCAAACGGAAATACCTGAACTTGGAATCGTCGATGATCGACCATAAATTGGAGGTACTTGCGATAGGCCAGATGTATAGAGATGTGAAGGTACGCAACCCGTTGGTTCAATGAAGACATCCACTCCCTTTCACCAGAACTAGGCTTACTGACCGAAGGACTCCAGACAAAAATGCGGAGGTGACTCCAGGACGGCCTTGTTGAGTTTGAGGAGGGTTATGACCATGCGCACCTCATTGGTTTCCTTCGGCACGAGAAAGATTAGAACCCGGGGGTAACGTCTAATTCTATAGCCACGTACGCCTGAACTAAATTGTCGACGGCAGCTTGAATTTCTGTTTCATGTTCCGGAGTACAGGGATAGTTGACGACCGGGAAGCAGCTGTAAGTTTCACTTCGAACATAATGGGGTATTCGTACCGTAGGGTGCGGATGACCCATGGATGTGCCCAATTTTTGCTCCAGTTCTGCAAAACCCTTCGCAGTCTCCCCCAACGGGAAAATTAGAAATTGGCGGAACCGGAAACTGTGGCACTCCGTGGTCCAGTCATGCACTGCGTACAACTGCATGGCTCAGAGCATCACCGCGACTGCTGGGTCTTCCTGTTAGAAACAGATTTATTCTTCCTGCTCCCAGAGTGGTTCTGGTTCTGGTTTGGCTGTTCATGGCTGGAGGAAGTCGATGTAGATTCCTTCCTTGGACCGGAAGAGGATGAAGAAGACTACTTCGCGCTCTTGGCCATTGGACCGGATGGACGTGCTTCCACCTGTCTCTTGCCAGAAGTCGAGCCAGAAGCCCGTGTCTTTAGTTGATCTTAAACCAGTATTGTCTTAAACCATAGCAGCACTGACTGACGGATACGGATCGATGAAGAGCAACGACGATGAGGGAGACTGTTCTTGTAGACTATTCCTCGCCATAATTGGAGTGTAATAAATTAACCCCGCAAAGTATACTATTCGTCGCTGATCCACCACCATGGCTGTGGAGAACGCAACCTGCGCCAGGGCATCGCAATTAGCGCGCGAAGCAATGCTCTTATAGTCCGATATGATATTCAGATCGGACAGAGAAGACTGCCAAAGGGGAAGTCGACATGCGATGGTATCCTCCATAATGACTGCCTCACGTCCGGACAATGGCACCTCTGTCTTCGCCGAAAGTTTGTTCTTACAGAAGTAGGTGAAGTCCTGATCCACATCAGCCGCCTTGAATGCAACTTCAGAACCATGTATCAGATAGTATCGAAGGGCTGGTCTGACAACCGGAAATGGAGCTGCCCGGAATAGGGCACCAGGAGCTGTTCTTCGAAATTACCTCAACTGGTGTGTCCGTATTAAAGATGGTACTCAAATTATGAATGGCCGTTGACGATGGCAGTGAGAAAGTAGCTCTGTCATAGGTAACCGGAACCGCTGACATGGTATTTATTCTAGACTGTGCTGGAGGAGGTTGTTCTCAGAAAACACCCTAGAAAGTCCATCTAGCATCTCAGCATACTGCTAACTTTCTCTCGCGTCTTCCACTGTGTTCTTTCACTAAAAGAAAGCATGATTAGTGCGGATCGAGTGTGCAAAAAGTGAATAAGGTGATGCCACAGGCGCTGTCAAATCCAAGGGGACCGCATCGCATGACCGTAAACGGAAGTTGTCGTTGAACATTAACCGGAAGTGTTCTCATCGCACCTGGAACCAGCAACTGTCTATAATAATCTAATTCCGCCGACTGCTGCTCAACTCTGGCGAGTACGTCCACACTGGTGTTATCAGATACTACAGATTGCTGTACCGGCTGTGGAGGGTACACCGCATCGGAAGTAGTAGGTGGGAGCCACTGCATCTGGGGGTGAACCGGTAGTCTCATCCAAGCACCTTGATCAGCACGTACAACCGGACCTCTATGATACCTCATAGTCTCTACATGGACAGCACCAATAAAAGCGCGGATGACTAAGGCTACGTCGGCGAATCCACCGTATTCTCGGGTCAGAATGTGAGGTATCAAGGGAAGTGCTCACGTACAGTCATACGGTTGCTTTTTAGTCGCCATACGTCGTCAATTTTCCCACCTCTTGCATATCGCTCCAATCTAGGCCGAGCGACCCTAACTTCCGTTGCCCGTACTGCACTCATTTGTTGAACTTCATAAGATTGTTGAGTCTGGTTTCCGAAACCGCAAGGAACATCGTATGCCGGATGTTGAATCCCTCTCGTAGAGTTAGGTAACATCTGAGGTTGACTTGTCGATGAGGACGCCAAAACCCGTGCCGACAGATGTAAAATACTCATTCGGTGTCGTAATACTTGGGATGACGGAGGAAGTCCGGACTCCGTCAAGACGGTAGGATTCACATTGGTGTTGGCCGGAAATTGAAAGGTCGCAAGGGAAGTGAGTAGAGCGTCAGCCTCGGAAGCAGTCGCTTGAGAAAGCACAGTCGCTAAATTAAACACGAGCTGTTGAATTAGAAACTCCCGCAATTCCGTTCCTGCTAGGACCTACTGCAGAATTACATTCTGAGAGTTCCCGGAAATCGGAGATTTCTTTTCCGCTACCAGTCCGAATCTTCGAGGGACCCTCTTCGGCATCCATGGAAGACGGATGAAGCCCGCCTTCAACCACAACCTCGTCTGATTTGCATGTCAATTGGTCCTCCAATAAAACCTCACAGTTACAGGAAGTTTCTACTTATACCTGTAGAATGATGCAAACAAGTAAAGGCGTCTACCACCCCAAAGTGCGGAACGGGTCGTACCGACTGCATAGTAGGAACCAACATTATACGACGGGCATTTTGTATACTGGTAAAAACAAAATGGCTGGATCTGTCCCGGATCTGGCCCAAAATACAGCAATATATTGAAAACATCGTTCAGATGTACAAAAATATTTCCCAACGGTCCGTAGTTTGACTTTCAGATGACTTCTCTATAGTAATCCTGCTTGGATTAGCACCGCTATCTTCGATAACATGGAGCTCTGAGTAGGCACGTCTATCTTGCACGAAGAGTGAATCTAGAGAGGAAGTTCGTTGCATGATGGGATTGGCGCATGGGCTGTGAGATAGATTATGAAATTGAGTAGTTTTTTCTTCACTTGGTAATAAGACGGTCAGTTTTTCAACGTGTAATAATAGAACATTTCTGATGAACTTCCAATTTTTTGTGGTCATGAAAATTTTGAAGCCAAATATCGGATGACCTCACCTGCTATAATTTAGAATGACCAGCTAAATTAATTGTAAAGATATTTGATGCAGTAGAGTAATGAACATTCTCTGTTGAATTGTGATAAAAGTGTGTTGAACTGAATGATCAATATTCATTTGAAACAGATGAAACTATGCTCAATGATGAATAAATGTGATGAATTTTAAGTTTGAACATCAATCAACACCTCGACAATTCTACAAAATTTTCATGGTCTTCGATTTGTTTCCCTTATTTCTTATAGCTGGTCATTTCAAGGTTGGCCGGCGGCACCTGAAGTTTAGCCTGCTTTAGCCATTCACAGGGCGCCAGTCTACGATTGTCTGCTAGGAAATTCCATGAAAAACATATTAAACGGAAATGATGGAAATAAGTGAACCTATAATAATAGCAGTACTTACAAATTCCAGTAGCTCTTTGTATTCTGGAGAATTGGGATCTAATGGAACGTCACCTTCCAGCGTCAGTGTTAACAATGAACCATTTTGTCCTTGAACGGGAATAATATCTTCTTTATTTAAGTAACTTAAATGAATGAAAAGCTTATAACAAATGTCAGTGTTAAAAGTGAGTCTTATCTTAAACATTACAAAGATCTTAAGTCAAGTAACATGGAAGAAAAGCTCATGGCAGATTCTATGACAATGTCAAGCCAAACAAACTTTTCATTCTGAAAGGTTTGAATATCCCATATGGGTAAACATGATAATTCTAATCCCAATACTAGAAATTGGTACGTCTTAGAAACAAATGAGAAGTTTCCATCGTACCTGAGAAGACAATAAAATACATTCATGCAAGTGACCATTTCCCCAATAGCAGAAATATTCCAATCTTTCCTTTTCCTGTTCATAGGCTGTATGCCATGAAAGGGATAACGAGATTATAACTTGTAAGTACACAGAGCTTTACTCACCTGTGACTGGAGGTGTGGTGGGTGGTAGATCTATTATATAAATAAAAAGAATAAGTCTTGGGATCCACGTATTGTTCAGCATTTATCACATTTTACATATTCCTATTTACCAAAATCTAACAGGTCTGAGAACTTATATTTTCATGCTAGAGATGAAAGTTACAGTTTTCTCGTATAATAATGGCAATGCACATTCGTGTGCTTGGAAATAATATCACAGCTATATGGCTACAGATCACATAATAAGGACACAAACCACTCATTGAATTATTTGGGTACAAGATTGTAATTGGGACTTGACTTATGGCGAACATTGCTTGACCATTATACCTGACCGAGAAATGGTTCATCTCTGAGTAATGGCGTGTATATAAATGCTCTGTGAATAGCAAAGTTCAGTTATCGTGGTATACTACTTGATTCACGGCTTGTGATGCCATATCTTCAAAAAATTGTGTGATATGGTTAGGAATACTTGTGAGATAGTGTACTTCCTCATATATGAAGCATATGAGGACTGTGAAAGTACACTAGCCAAAGTACAGCAATTGCACTAGCCAAAGTACTCCAAATACACTAGCCAAAGTACACTTAATACACTAGCCAAAGTACAAGTACACTAGCCAAAGTACACCTAGCACACCACCCAAATTACACCAAGTACACTAGCCAAAGTATACCCAGTACACTAGCCAATGTACACATATTACACTAGCCAACGTACAGCCAAGCCAAAGTAGTCTAGCCAAAGCGATTCAGCGTGACTGAAATCAGCAGTGGGTTAAATCAGAAGTATTCTTCACCATTAAGTCATTTCATGGAGATAATCCATGTAATTGATAGAAAGAGGATGTGTTTACTTTATGAAGCATCATTTGGGTGTCACCATATTCCTACATGAAAGCTAGGCCCTAATGGACGTGATGTTAGTTTGTTCTGTGTGACACTGAAAAATTAATTCAGCATCATTGACAGCATCTTAATGATTTCAGCTCAAGGCTAGCACTACCCTCAACTTCGATGTAATTTTTCCTCAACTGGCATGACTGGGGGCGCCATAGTGGGTTAGGATGGAATTTAAGACTAAACTTGAAAATAGATTATATCCATAAAACACAAAGCACTTATCAAGGAAGATACAAAGAGAAAAAACATCTTCAAACAAATCTTCCTTTGATAAAGCCGTGTAATAAAGCAGTGTTAATGAATGGCTCATAGTACTGTAAAGGATTTTCAGTAGTAAAGTTTTTCAGTATTTACTCGCATATTCACACATAAAACCTGTTTGCAACAGATACCAAGTTTATCCCCAATAAATAATTGTATTATACTGCAAGCATTTGAAAATGAAAATTATCTGAATGGAAATAAGGGAGTGACAGTGGTTCTCACCAGAGCAGCGGGTGTTGATGTCATAGACACAAGAACATCGGTAACTGCCTATCCGGTTATAACAGATCTCGTAAGGAGAGCAGTCATGCTGTCCCAATGCACACTCATCTACATCGTGTTCACACTTGGCTCCCGTCCAAAACTGATCACATACACAGCCTAGTGTCTTACTACAGACTCCTCCAACAAGATTGCAGTCACATCTGTTCACACAGCCCTCTCCCCAATAATTGGATATACAGGCTAAAGAAAAGGAAGAAAAAAGCGGACAAGCATGATTGCAACTGTCAGCATGCATCAGAAATTTCTGAAGTTTGATGAAGTTATAACTACATAAAATAGCTAAATTATGAAGTGGTAAACCAAGAGATATGTATGCACTGTTTCTTACATCTGGAACACACTTGTTTACATATCGACTCGGAGAAACGATAAGGAGTAACACAAAGTTAACTGAATTGATACGCTGGTCATGTGACCACTTTCTAGTGAGAATAGTCTGTACCAACCTTGACACGTCAACGGATCATTATATGTCGTGCTCCCAACAGGACAACTGCATGTGAAGTTACCGTTATGGTTAACGCATGTTTCTTGTGGTGAACAACCATTCAGCAGATCATCATTGCATTCGTTGATGTCTGAAAGCAAGATTCAGGTTATTGATACGACAATCTTTTCCAGCGAAGGCTCTTGTCTGCAGTAAAAATATGTGCCTGCCTACTGCCTAATGTCAGGGCCGAATTCACAGACACTTATTTTATCTACATGTCTGGTGAGTCAGTCCTCATACTTGGCATCCTTCTGCCAATTGTCCTTTAAAATTTCTTCTCAAAGACGCCATTGAAAGTTCATAATTGTGAAGAAGTTAAGAACCTGTCACAGATCTACTTTCTTTTCCATAGGGTATTGGAAATCAGAGAAAATTTTAATTAACAGCGAAATAGAATGATTTGGGGCTGCCGAAGTAGCGTGCACACAATGATATGAATAATCATTTCACCAATATGGTACCCACGACATCATTTATCAGAAACTCCCTTCACATATGAGAACATACATTAAGTCTCATAATGTCATATATTGTACGAGTTCACGAGGCCAAGCTGACTGACCTTGACACAGTGTATTGTTGACAAGTGTCCACCCAACATGACAGAAACATTCCGCTACACCGTTAATGAGTCGACAATCCTGATCACAGTCCAAGGCATCACATCCTGATATTGGTCCTGTTTGTGTGGAAATTACATACACATTATCCATAGAACACCATGCTATATTCTTGATAAAAGGTTCTTGATGAAGTGCATGTTAACCTGGTTCATTTCCTCCAAAGAGGTAGAAAGGATGACACCACAAAAGAAACGTACAATGGAGGTGTGAATGAGAAGCCGCGACAGGCATGGGGAGAGACAAGAAGTCTCTGTCCACATTATCAGGCCTGGCATTCTGACAGGGTTCATTGTATCTGTTAACCCTGAATGTTCCTGAAAGTCCAGCATTACTTTTTTCAGTGAGAGATTGCAAATCAGCTTTGTAGTTCGGAAACAAGAGGGACACTTATAACTGATGGAAGGGGCTAAACACTATAAATCAGAATTCAATCACCCCCAATTTTGGGGTCAAAATTAATCAACTGTTCTGAAAAATTTGATCACCCACACTATGTATGGTAGGAAATTACACTGTGATTGCATTATCCGAGGGATTACCGTATTCAATTCATTCAAATATCAATGTTTTACTTAATTTTCAAATGGAACCAAAATATCACTGATATTGGGAAAAGATTGCTATTTTTGTTTTACCTGTGAGATTACATGTCCTTCCATCTGCATTTAGAGTGTACCCATTGAAGCAGTCACATGAGTAGGATCCTTCTCCGTTAATGCAAATATGACTGCAGCCACTGACGAAATCATCACACTCATTTATATCTGACGAGGGTAAAAAGTATGGCTCAACCGTTGTGACATGACAGCAAAACAAGGGACATCACAGCAGATACCTACTATTAATACATCAGCAACTATCTACTATCAATTATACCAGCTGTCAAGTAAACACAAAAGCAAGCGTTTATCATAACGCACCAGGGTGACGTTTATCATAACGCATCAGGGTGACGTTTATCATAACGCACCAGGGTGATGTTTATCATAACGCACCAGGGTGACGTTTATCATAACGCACCAGGGTGACGTTTATCATAACGCACCAGGGTGACGTTTATCATAACGCACCAGGGTGACGTTTATCATAACGCACCAGGGTGACGTTTATCATAACGCACCAGGGTGACGTTTATCATAACGCACCAGGGTGATGTTTATCATAACGCATCAGGGTGATGTTTATCATAACGCACCAGGGTGATGTTTATCATAACGCACCAGGGTGATGTTTATCATAACGCACCAGGGTGACGTTTATCATAACGCATCAGGGTGACGTTTATCATAACGCACCAGGGTGATGTTTATCATAACGCATCAGGGTGACGTTTATCATAACGCATCAGGGTGACGTTTATCATAACGCACCAGGGTGATGTTTATCATAACGCACCAGGGTGACGTTTATCATAACGCATCAGGGTGACGTTTATCATAACGCACCAGGGTGATGTTTATCATAACGCATCAGGGTGATGTTTATCATAACGCACCAGGGTGATGTTTATCATAACGCACCAGGGTGATGTTTATCATAACGCACCAGGGTGACGTTTATCATAACGCACCAGGGTGACGTTTATCATAACGCACCAGGGTGACGTTTATCATAACGCACCAGGGTGACGTTTATCATAACGCACCAGGGTGACGTTTATCATAACGCACCAGGGTGACGTTTATCATAACGCACCAGGGTGATGTTTATCATAACGCATCAGGGTGATGTTTATCATAACGCACCAGGGTGATGTTTATCATAACGCACCAGGGTGATGTTTATCATAACGCACCAGGGTGACGTTTATCATCCCTTACAAAAAAATCTTATAGGATCCTATAAGATTCTGAAAAATCCTATAAGATTATTCAAAATCTTATAAGATTCTAAAAAATCCTATAAGATTCTGAAAAATCCTATAAGATTCTGAAAAATCCTATAAGATTCTGAGAAAATCTTATAAGATTCTAAGAAATCCTATAAGATTAAAAAAAATCCTATAAGATTCTGAAAAGTCTTATAAGATTCCAAAATAAATCCTATAAGATTAAAAAAAATCCCACTGGATTTAATAGGATAGAAATATAATAATCCTATTGGATTTAATATGACACTCCATAGGATCAATTGTATTAATGATATTAAGAAGAGTGGAAATTGATCCCGCTCAAGTATTTCAGTGAATTATTTCACACAAATTAAGTGCGTTTCAATGAAGTAATTGAATGTAATTTCACCCAAACATTATTTTGCCCACCACTTAAGCGATTTATTGACTTAATAAGCAAAATCCACCCAACTTGATACTGGACTTCATTCAACTTGAGTGGGATCAATTTCCACTCTTCTTGGGAAAAACTAATTTAACGTTTTTAGAGAGTGATGTTTATGCGGTCTTCAGTCAAGACAAATATATCTTAAATGCGTTTTTGCTTCCAGATCTTATAGGATTTGCAATTTTATATGATCATATATGATTCAATATCAGTTCACAACACCCAAGTAATGTTCTCCATATTTGGCTGCTCGCAGTTGGAGAGAGAGATTTTGTACCACAAATCTCCAATCTGCTGCTCATGAGGCATCAAATATCAAGTTTGGTAGTTTCATATGAAATTCATCTTAAATTTTAACTTGAATTTAATACAAACTCATGATTAATATTTTCAATAGCTATACTATATTACAATTGAATTGAAGGATTAATTTTATTTTCATATTGTGTGAATATTCTATCGTTATGCTGGTATTTGACTGTGAAGTATTTTGAAATGTCACTTAGGAAATGCTAATAAAAATTGACAAAAAACCTAATTGCCATCCATCATAGTTGACATCCAAACAAATGCAAGGTCACTGAAAACTAAATTTAAATATTCTAACTCAAATCGAATTCACTAATAATCTTCATCTGAAATTTATTAAAATTGGAATAAATGTATGAAGTTTTGAATATTTGATTGTTTTCAATTAAAGTTTTATTTAAAATTGAGCTAAGGATGTCCGTAATTAACTTTTCGAATAATGTGTGTTGCTGCATTCATAATTGTGTAATATGAGGAATATAGGTCGGTGTGCATTGTTTAGCTGTTGACACTGTTAAAAAGACGGACCCATGCTCCATTTGATAACCTAGAAAACAAAGGGAATAGCCCAGGTTTTGAATCCTATTCATAACAAAAATTACATAAATAGTATTTAACTTTTTCCTATATTCTAACTGTTTGGAGACAATCACAATGTCTTTCAAAATTTATCAAATTGGATGAATGTTGCTGCACAAAATTCTCAGCTAGAAGACTTTTAAAGGAAATCCCTGTCGCTTAATCTAACTCAAACTGGCAAAAACTGCTGCCAAGAAAAAATCACCAGCAGACATCCCTTAAACCTTGATTGTCATCATTTCATTATGAAATATGTTTTGTTATCATTCAACTACTTGAAGATTCTCATGAATGAATAAACTTCTGATCAGTTCAAATGGTTCCCCAATCTAAATGGTATTTATAAAATCTCTCTACTTCAAATGGAGGGGAGATAACTCTGCTTGTTCACACTAGGTGGCGCTGCACAGAGACAAGAAAGATTTTTTTGCAGTTATTTTATTAATAGCGGACTGATATGAGGACAGTAAAAGTCATATTTCCGATTATATATGGCTGATGGAACAGACTCAGATTGATGGTAAGTACCTTTTGCAACTAAGTTGTAGGCTAAAATAGCATTCTAAAGTCTCCATTTGTTAAGTCTGGAATATTTTGGACTAGTTTAAAATATATTTTAGTTATATAAGTAACTTTGTCAGGTTTGTATATTACACTGTAAATACAACAACCAAAACATTATACTGCCTTGAAAAGATTTATTTATCTCACCGATTTATGAAAGAAAGGGCTTGTTGGTTGATTTTCTCGTTTTCTCTAATCTCATGGGTAGGATAGTTAGGTATGTACTTTTATTAAGCCCAGTGTAATTAACCTTAGATATAAAATGCTGTCTAACATATATTTATAGCTGAACAGACATGTATATTTTGTTAATTAAAATAACCGGTCAACCTCACAAGAATAGACCAGTTTGTCTTAGTGGTCCATTGTGTAAGGGATTAACCATGCTGGGTGACTCTTTGCACAGCTCAATGTGAGAAACCCAGAAGGGGGTGTTTTTACAATCTCATTGTGTCATTTCCTGTACTGGTATACCTTCTACCTTCAATAGTCAAGCCATTTCAGATGTGGGTGACTCTTTGCACAGTTCAATGTGAGAAACCCAGAAGAGGGTGTTTTTACAATCTCATTGTGTTGTGTCATTTCCTGTACTGGTATACCTTCTACCTTCAATAGTCAAGCCATTTCAGATGTTTACATGAAAAAAATGGCATAACATATGAATGAATTGATAACAGTTGATTTGTGATTCTTTCAAGTCCTGGCTTTTATTTCATACTGTCGGTTCACAGTCTGAGCTTCCTGTCCTGTCAAATTGCATCTCTGAGTCTCCTCACCCTACCATAATGAAAAGTTTATCAATGATGTTTTTATTATGACGTTCACAGGTTCACTGTGGACTCTGGCGAAGGAATATCAAATACACTTACAACACAGCTTTGCCCAGTTCTGGGTAGGCCTAATTTACCAGTGGTGTGTACTATTCCTGACAACCCGAACTTGGGATGCTTTAATTTGATGCTACAAATTGTGGTTAGTATCGTCCATTGTTCACTCCATTCAACACTCCATCGTATTCCTCTTACATATCAATATAAACGTAAATTGGTATTGTTGCCTAAACTTTAATACGTGTTGTACCCCATTTATGTACTTTTCAATTGTGATGGTGGGGGGGGGGGGGGTTATCATGTACTGTACATTCTTTCATACACATTATCTGAACGAAGTCAAATGTCATTTATTAGAATTTCCAGGTTGTTTGGTTACACATTGCATTGCATTTTCACATTGCTTATTTCAATATTTAAAGTTAGTACACAATTGATTTGAAAATTGTTGAGTTTATTTTCGAAATAAATCGCGATATGATATGGTAATAATTGTTTTCCCCACAGGAGATCAGAGAGCCTACAAAGAAGATGAGCAAGAAAGTTTGTGATGCCCGGAAGAATGAGCCAAACAACATCCTTGAGAAGTTAAAAAAGCAGCGACAAGGAAACCTTCCAGTGGCACCTGTTTATGACGAGTCAGATGATGTACGTATAAATTCAACTATCATGACTATTCAGCTAAATCCCTAGGCTATTATCAAATAATTAATTATTTTGACCATTGAGAAGATTTCTCATTAATTGTCTCATCTATATTTACTGGTAAGATTTTAAATTTATTTTTTTTTGCAAGTTTGCTAACCATTAAAATGCATATTAAATGACACTGACTTTTAATGGTTAACAAGCGATCACTTGTAAATAATCATTTAATGTAATTAATCTTAGTAAATAATAATTCAATGAGATTTGATCCTTTGTCAACATGATTCTGCAATTTATGACTATTAACATTCTGACTGAATATTATCAATCCAATTGTCAGTACACATTTTGTATCTTTTATTTCATCCGAGAAAGATGGTCATGGACCTAATGAGTGCATTGTTCATGAGGAATGAAATGGCCTCCCATACTTTGACATGGATGAAACCCAATGCGACAAGAGAGGTAGAGGCTAAGCCTGCAATTGACTAAGAAAAGATCAAGCCATCCAAGGTAAAAACTTTTCTTCATAAATATTCCAAACATCTGATAATTAATCCCAAGTTCAATGACCATGTTTTTGATAGCTTATAGTTTGAAATGTTGTGATTGAATATATTGATATTCAGTGGCTAACTGCAAATTATTTCATTCTCTTACAGACTACTGCCTGAAGAAATTCCCAAGTTCCGTGAAAGTCATTCGGGAGGCAATGAAGTCGAAACTCAATGGCGAGCAGAAATTGTACGGAAAACTGATGGAGAGATTATGATGCCCTCCTATGTTTCTCCGTTTATATCTCAAAAGTGCACATGTACATAATAAAGAAATATTTATTATATGTATTTGCTTGTTCTTCTTGCTATGCGTTAGTTATTTACCAGATTATCTTTAACATAGCTGTGCTACATCCAAAACAAGCAATGTTTATGCTAATACATTTTCTGATGTATTTACTATTTGACAGCACAGGGACATTTTGTATTTCATGGAGTTACTATAAAAGATGACCTATATCACTCATCCAAATATTCCTATAGGAACTTTATATCCTGTAGATTTCTAAGAATCCATTCCATAACTAAATTATATAGGATCCTATTAAAAAATCCTACAAGATTTTTATCCTATTAAAAAATCCTATAGGATTTCAATCTTATAGGATTTTAATCTTATAGGATTTTAATCTTATAGGATCCTGATTTCTAGGATCCTATTAAAAAATCCTATAGGATTTCAATCTTATAGGATTTTAATCTTATAGGATCCTATTAAAAAATCTTATAGGATTTTGGGCCAAAATCTTATAGGATCCTATACGATTTTATCTTATAGGATCCTATAAGATTTTTTTGTAAGGGATAACGCATCAGGGTGATGTTTATCATAACGCACCAGGGTGATGTTTATCATAACGCGCCAAGGTGATGTTTATCATAACGCACCAGGGTGACGTTTATCATAACGCATCAGGGTGATGTTTATCATAACGCACCAGGGTGATGTTTATCATAACGCGCCAGGGTGATGTTTTTAAGCAGTATCGTTAACTTTCGTTTCAAAAAGGTCACCCGATATGCCTATTTATAGGCAAATGAGCGTACATATCAATTGAAAATGAATAATGGAATTAAGATTTACCTCCAAATTGTCTTTAACAGCTAAAGGTTCAGATCTACAAGGATAGCTACAATTGGGTTAGAGGCTTTCTCCTATCTTTTATCATGTAATTTAGACGCTTATATCCATTGCCAAAAATTGACATAATGCAGGGCCTATTTTCTGTGGCTAATTTTATCCACAAAAAAAAACAAACAAACAAAATCCCATTTTTTGAATATGCTCTTTTTCAAGTGGTACTTCAATATCAGACTCATTTTTGGAGCTTGATCATCAACTGTTTTGCATTTTAAAGGTAAGGAACCACCATACGAAATCTTACCATAGCAAGTAAGGCCGTCAGCAGCCAACCGATATCCATTATTACAGCTACACTCATAGTCTCCTCTGGTGTTGATGCATGTATGAAATTCACAGACCGGGCTTGTCTCATTGAAGCACTCGTTATAATCTGCATGGAAGTATATATATCACATAGATATATATAAATGATATATATATCACAAATCGGAATACAGAAATTGCTGGGGATTGACATATGGAAGAACAGTCATGATTATCTCATTGTATCTGTATTATCAACTCCATAACAAAGAGGATAATCGTTAAGGAAAGAAACGTTTTGGTTATACATGTAATAAACATTCATCTTCGTGATGACAGGGATGTGGTCTGCTTGTGGAACAAAACGAAAAGAACATTGTACACAACAGGGATTAAAATGCTTTGTCACAATATTACAGACCTACATAGCATAATGGACAATCTGTGCACATGTAGATATCTGAGGTTTGCCACGAGATTACAAATATATGGAGAAGACATATCGAAACTGGCTCCACCTTCATATACATAGCCGTATAAAGATAATCGATAAAGCAAAAGAACGTTTTGGTTATACATGTAATAAACATTCACCTTCGTGATGATAGAGGCGTGGTCTGCGGGTGGAACAAATGATAAGAACATTGTGCACAACAGGGATTGAAATCCTTTTTCACACTATTAGTGACCTTTTCAGCATAAAGGACAGTCTGTGAACATGTACATATCTGAGGTTTGTTATGAGGTTACAGTTGTATGAAGAGGACATACCGACACAGGCTCCACCTAAAGATACATAGCCATAAGGACAGTCAGTGCACATGTATGGAAAAATGCTTTGACTGTGCTCTTCTGGAGGTAGGTCTATACATGTGGCAGTGAAGTCCTCATAAGTACACGGGTGATCCAGACAGCCATCATAGTCCAACTCACAGTGATGTCCTGCAAATGCCAAAAATACAACATAAAACAAGTCGAGCTGGATAGTAGAAATCAAGAGTTATAAGATAATTCTAAACATACCAAAAGAAATTCCAGAATATATTAACTTTCAAATTACAATATATCCGGGGTAATTTGGTGACAATTAATCACAATGAAATATCATGCTAAATGACAACCGAAAGGACACATGGGCAGCGGACAATTTTATATCCTGAGCTTGCTCAGATGATCAAATCAAGAACCATTTTGTACAAGTGACTACACAATCATTGTGTTAAATATCATACCTGTAGACTAATTCCACAACGTCACAACCTGTCACTCAATATTCACCATGTGTTTGGTGTCCGCTTTTGTTCTTAGAAAAATATGATTTGGCAATTCGTTTAATAGGTAAGGTATGAGGGAGTTTGTGTTAACTTTGAGAGATATACAGATAACAAAATAAGGACTATCAGCAAGTGTAGACTATAATACTATTCCATACTTCAGGTGAGTTGATAAGGAACCAATGAGTACCTGTCCATCCCCTGAAACAGCTACATTCTGTGATCTGGAATCTTCCTGCTATGGGTTTTGTTTGGGTTATGGACCAATCACACAGACCCTGTCCAGAGCAGTCACACAGGTTGATGAGGACATTGTGGAAGGAAGATACTGCCCCCTTCTCGTCTATAGCACGAAAACTGTAAACACATTATGGATATACGTGATGGGCGGAGAGCACATGTTATATATATATGTAAAATGATGGGTAACATTAATATTAAGCAGCTTATATATATATCTAGAAATGTTACATTTTTAAATATAGCACAGAACTGATGTAACTTTCCAGAAGTCTTCACATCTGGTAGCTCTACGATCTCTTAAACATGTTGAAGAAAACAGAGACTATGTCTAATGTCAGATGTCTATTGTCAGATTTGCAATTGAATGGATTTTTCATATAAACCCCAATGCACCAAGGGATACGTATACCTGTGTCAAAGCACGTGATTGGTCAATTCAAGATTAAAAGAGAAATCCAGTATATTCATTGGCCTGTGCATAATAATGGAAGAACCAATTAGAGTTTGTTTTAGGCTCAATACATTAATCTCAGCTTCACAGGCATTTAAAAAAATGAATTGATGGCGGGAGGCTCTTTTTGAATCTTTTTCCCCCTTTGAACAGACCAAATATATTCATCTTTACTGGCAAACTGATTTGACAGTTTAATACAACTTGCATGAAACCGAAAATATTTTTTGAGGTACTGGAAGATTGAGACTTTAACAATAGTACATGTATTTCTTCAAATAAAACAAGATGTTTGCAATAGCTTGGAGACTGAAATGTGTAAAAAGGCAAAAAGAGGAATTGAAAATTTTCAACATGTTTTCCCCCGCTGTGGGCAATAAAAGGGTTGAGACACAGCGCTGAAAACATGACGTGGTGGGGCACTGTGAAGCTAGAAATTTATCTTATTCAGTCCAAGTCTCAGTGGATAGAGGCATATATTTACGTGAGTATCTAGATATTCTGACACCTGCAATATTGGATAAAAAATCCACACGCGGGCATCCTCCGATGCTGTTCCTTCGCTTCTCATCGCTGAACATCAACGTCACATGATATCATCAAGCCATTTTTATTGTTTACATGATCTCTATTTTTGTGCGGATTGGTTGATATAGCTGGTAATAAGATCTAACAAATCTTGTTATCTGCAGATTTTTCATCACCAAGTATTGAAAACAAGCGGACTATTTGGATCTAGTTTCAAATGTCGGTAAACACAGTAGCAAATTTCTCGGTAGGTATCAGAATATCCAGGCACTCAAATCTAAAACACAACATATGTTCTGGGCTTTAATAAGGTGTATCAGAACAAATGTGTCATGATATATTAATATAAATTCTGACTGGATTCAATCAAAAGAACACTTCTATCAAGGTTTTGAAAGAATTCACACTATTCAGATGAGTGCCACATTTGAATTCCGTAATTAATATATTATTCCACGCTCATACTCCATAGTGGTTGGTAGCAGGTCTGGTGGTGTCCACTGCACACGTATGGTGTTGCTGTTTAATCGGGTATAATTTGCTGTAGGTGGGATATTCATGAACGTATCCACATCAATTTTGCCATCATCTCCGTCCGGGTCTTCCACGGTCAGGTCAAAGGTCACAGTAGTATTCACTATTGCATTGAGGTAGGTAATGCCAGTGATGACTGGTGGTTTATTACCTGGAGTAAACAGTAAAATCAGCATGTTAAGCCAGATCTGGGAAATGATCTGTGTTCAATATTAAAATCATATCTTTAATTACTGTTCGTGTTCATGACCGGGTGGGACTCTGTGGCAAGTTGAATCTGGGTCGACATCGGGCCTTACAGACTAGCCTTTTGTGTTAAATGCCGTCATTTTCATCCGACGACGATAGAGCTCAACAATCCCCAGTGTACGATTTGTCACAGCGACACAGCTCATCAATTACCAATATAAGATTTGCCAGAGCATTTCCATCATAGCTCTCTAGATTTGTATTTAATACCGCTTATGCCGGTGCTAGGGGCCATGTGGTCATGTCATCCAAGTTGCCACATGAACAGGTACAATAAAAGCGTACCTGAGATACAACACCTATCACGAGTCGTTAGATTCTTGGTATGTGCTTTAGAATAGGTTAACCAGAAGACTATACTGTGAAGTCATGTGACTCTGTCAGTATGTCGGCACCTCTTCCCACTTCCCCACTTCCCTTAAATGTGTTGTGATCAATCAATACGTGTAAATATACACTCGCATGTATGAGGAATATGTTACTTTGAGCAATTAATTAGATATTAATTAGGCAATTTTTGAAATATTCAAAATCAGCATGGTGGATTTTGAGTTATTCTATGAAAAATGACTTGGAACTCTCGACATTTGCTTGAAATTATTATTTTAGAACAATGCGTGGCAATGAAGTTTTATTGGCCCCTTGCCACCGGCTGATAGACTGAGTGAGAATCAAGTCCAGAGTCAGAAATGGCAAAAGAGATTGTGCTGTTCGTATGCAAAAAAAACCCCCTGAAAATGCTGAATCGTGAATTTAAAAAACACTCCGTTATTTACTGATTTGTGAACGATATACATGTAACGTAGAATTCGAAACATCGAATTAGAACGAGAGGTGGATATATCAGCGAAAACTTCCATCACACCTCAATGTCATTATTGAGATAAAAATATCCCATCTCCATGACAGCGCGAGACAACTGACTGGAGCAATAATACTCTCACATGCGGGAATTGTCACCCAAGCCACTATACATACACTGCATTCAACCAATCTAAATTCAGCATTCTAATATAAGGTATACTAATCAGTGATAATG
Organism: Hanleya hanleyi; assembly: GCA_036873755.1. NCBI lineage: Eukaryota > Metazoa > Mollusca > Polyplacophora > Lepidopleurida > Hanleyidae > Hanleya > Hanleya hanleyi. The sequence continues at coordinate 173,311 of JAVTVY010045633.1, read as the reverse complement.
CACCAGTCATTGATTGCCAAATCTGGTTCATGAATACAGTAGTACATATGACATGACAGAACACTGTTATACATGGTATTGGTACCCTGATTGTTTAGAATGTGATATTATTGTTGTGTACATCACCCGTCGCAATTGTCTGATTACTGATGACAATACTTACGTAATGATTCTGTAACAGTGATCAGATCATTGGGTCTCTTAGCCCCCTCTGGTCCTTTAATGAAGTAGTTATAGGCACAAACAGTGTCATTGCCACAGATTGCATCTAACACATTTCTCTCATCTTGAGGCAGGTCAAGTTTCAGTTCAGTGAGGAAGTCTGGGACGAAGTTCTCATCGAAAACCAGGTCTGCTCTGTCCACCAGGGGGAAGTACCACAAGTCATCAAAGTTACTGATATTCCCTGCAGAATAACAATCAATGTATTACAGGTAAGGGGGTAGTTTTTATATATCTTATAAGCACCAGTCATCTTTCCCTGTCAATCTGAATAATATCACATCTAAAAGAGCGCTCCCAATCTGACATGTCGCTGATATAAGATCTGGGACTAAGACCAGGGTTTCTGTGTTCAAAAGAAGCTCTCAACAGGTCAAGATCATGCGTTTGGCCCATCGGACTTTGCAGCAAGGAGCACAATGTCATCTTATCTTCTCATATGTTTCAGCTTGTTTAATCAGATTAATACTTCATTCTCTAGAAACCATGATGATATATATTCGATATATATTAGAATTATATCGACCAATTCCAGGATACAAAATATTCTCTGTCAATAATACCTCTAGGTCAACCTGTCTTCCCCACACAGTTTGTGGCCTGACCTTGACATTTAAAACATACATCACTAAATCGTGGAGAAACTCTGTGATTGGCCAATACTCAGAGCCCAGAAACGGGTTGCTGATCACAGGTCTACATCGGTGATAAGTAGAGATGGGGAGTGTTTCTGGTAGATCTGGATTTAATCAGATTGCTTTCCATGATCTTTGGTGATTAATGTGCAGATGAAAACAACTATTTCTTCTAGTTCAGTTTATCTTGAAATTAATGGATGAAAGTTTATCCTTCATTTTAATACACACAAATCTGATTTAAATCTGGAAGTTGATGTATTTTTCTCAAGAGGAGCCACAAATTCAGTCACTATAGACTAAAGCCAAAGATTAAATTTCATGTGCATCACAACGAGGGGTCACTGTAGTCCCCCTTTAAACAGCCCAAAACATTATTATTTCCCTTACGTTGGTCAGCACAATTAGCACGCCCCCTAATGTAAGGATGAAAAACAACCCCTTATCAAGAATCCTGATGATGTCCATGTATTTATACATATAAAGGCCTATTTCACAGGACATGTAACACACATATTACATTTGAATTTTCATTATCCTTTTCATTTATTCTAAAGAAAGGGATATATAAGAAGGTCTAGCAAGGATGCTGTCAGAGAAGAATAGCTGAAAGTGACCTGTAGTTGTAGAGAATGTTACTGTTATACACCAGTATGTGAAACAAATTCGTGGAACCTAAATATATCAACAATTTTATATCACTACAGAAGCTAAGCATTCCCAACTAAACCTTGAAAGTCACTGGAAGTGGTTTTAGTCAGCCTAAAGTTGTTATGGAAAAACTTTTCTGCGGTCAATATTAGTTACCAATTTTAGCCAACAAGGCATGGCACATTTGGCTTCAGCTGATAACCTATTACAGCCATCTGAAACAGATTTCTGACAATTGCAGGTAAAAGCTATATGACCTACACAGCCCCAACCATGAAAAAATCATGCTCCCATCGGACACCATAGCGGAGAACAAGTCTCCTCCAAAGTCAATTATTAGCCATCATGTCACCAACGTGGACACAGACTTGTTTATCTACTATGCGTAAAAGTTTTCAAGATTTGGAAAGGGAGGGAGGGTGGACAGTGTTGTGTACATGCAGTATTCATTTAACAGAGACACAATAGACTGAATATTTTGAAGTAACTCGAGCAAATTTATAATTCGTAAACCTGCATGGACAAGATGTAGAAATATATTTCAGAACATTTATAAGACAAGCCAACCATGAGATTGGATGAATTCTCAGCCCAACAGGTGGAGAGAAGCTTGGGGTATTAACATCAGACTACAGTACATCATTAACAGAATGAATCAAAGTACTTAAAGTACTGATGTCGGGTTTACTTGTATCAGAGGGATTTATTAGTCCCATATTTGTGATCATTTAAGGGAGGAAAGGTGGTGTTCGCTTTACATAAGGAATCTTCCTCAAGCTGTTCGGTTTGTAGGGCCAAACTTTCACTTTTATCAAAATGATATGAAATGAACCATTTTGTACAGCCTATACATGCTGAATTACAAGACACGAAATAATGAAGGGCTGCAGATGCACGAAAACGGATTTATGGCGCACCATAGGTTCATTGGCTTATTTTCGTATTTTTATGCACTTTTCAGTGCAGATTTTCTTTTTGTTACAAAAATAGGACACCTTTATCCAAAACCAATTTGAGCAACAAATAATTCTGAAATATTCAGTCTAAATAAGCTGTGTGTATCAAAAATGCATTGAAGACGATTCCCTATATCTAAAGCTAACACCACCATTGTGATCTTACAACAAAAGTTCCACGGATCGGTTGTCGATGGACCATGAAGAATGGTGTGACCGCAATATAGAAGGTTTTTGTGGATACATCTCTATATAGGATGTGTATGCACATTTTTATCTAGAGCATAACACTTCGACTTTTGTAAAATGTGGATACGCATCCTATATAAGAGATGTATCCACATTGTATCCACATTTATATAATTTCCATACTTATTTAATCTGTGAGAAAATGAATCTACTAAAAGTACATCCAGACAAGAAAATCTTCAGACGTCGCAATCTCCGACAAGTTCAGAAAATTCGCTATTCTCCTACTCCACGATCATTTTTCTAACAACTCTTGACTATAAAACAAGATACTGTCATACTCATAGTGTTATTTTAAATGCTAAATAATCACGGTTTTACAGAAATGCCTTTAAATTCATATGGATTGGAAAGAAAAACTATAAATCTAGAAAACGAGCCGATCTTATTTAGTTTCATTGAATTCGTATGTCGTGTAAAAAGTTTACTGATTGGTTGAATAACGTGTGGGCGGAGCCAATATGTACTGTTCAGCCAATCAAATTCACGATTACTTGTACTCTGGGAAATTCAGACTTGGGATGAAAGTTCAGCGTTGACGGGATCGAAATATCGTATCTCTTTCTCATCCATACCAGCAAAAGGAAAACACCCCAGGTTTTTATTCTTTGTAACCATAATCAGATATGTAAAAGAGTTTTGTGCAAAAGTGCCAGTCGTTCCTATTTCGTTTTGTTGAAGAAGATCGACGGAGAAGACACGTCAGACACTTGAAAAAATAACTAAATCTGTCCCAAAAACTTTCGCCAAAATTTCTGCCGAGTTTTGTCGCAATTTGACAGTAAGGTGGAAGTAAAAATGTGGATACATCACCAAAAAATCATGTGTATCCACAATTTGCAAATTTCTTGTTTTCGGTGATTTTAAAATGTGGATACGCATACATAATTTGTATCCACAAAAACTCGCTACGTGGTTACGCCTGGAGAATGACTACGGCGCACCCTTCCCGCCGTAACAAATGCTACCGGATAAAATAGATTGGAAAGGCAAATTTTAAAGGAAATTGTAAAGATAAAATTTACTGCGATAATGTACCAATTATCACGTTCAAGGCACAAGCTACCGTGCATTGCACATATGTATATGACTGTCAGACAGAAGTACGGTATTTTTTATGAATGCTGTAAGGGGCATCAAATGAGAACAGTCTCCGGGCAGGAGATCAAAACTACACATGTGCAGAAGAAAAAAGAAAAACTGAAGAGTGATATTAATGTAGGGTTTACCCTTGGTAAACCCGACAAAAATGATAAAGATGACTTACATTGTGAGAGCAGGTCAAACTGTACACGCTCTGACGCAGTGAGAGGGATTTCCTGTTTGCTAGGTGTTGAGAGGTCATCTGTGAAATCACCATTACTGTTGCCGAAAAGTCCCTCAGTGTTGTTCTTGAAATCCTGATCTGTAAGGATCATTCCTTGCAGCTCCCCATTAGATACAGTAAATCTAACCGCAACATCTGAAATGCCAAGACTGAAGCTTATTCACCGGTTTCAAATTGGGTCCGATTTTATAGTTTCTCTGCACGAGATGCCAGGGTTCCTTCAAATATTCAAGCTGCTAAATATACTGTAGAAGTGAAATTGTAAGAGATACATTATGTTACATGTCTTGGGGTTCCCACTGAAAGTTGTGTTGAATGTAGGTGAAATCTCTGCCCTAGTTAATAAATATTTATTCAAACAGACCTGGAAGGTGGGGGGGGGGAGGCAAGAGCTTATTATGCAGGGAATAAGAACTCCCACAAAATCGCCCTGGGGATGAAAGGTTGTTATGATGCCATACTCTGTCCGTTGATGTGTCTCTTGAAATTCATTTTATGTTGTGTGTATATAGTAGTTAATTTAGTGTGGCACTGGATAGCAGTAATTTGTTTACTGCACGGAGTGTAAATTCTATTTTTGGCATAGAACTGTGCAAGGTTCCAGATTACACATGAAAACACTAGTGTTGTGAAGAACTTTCCAGCAAGTATTAGATTGGTCAGGGACGCCCTGGAACGTTTCAAGCAGTTGTTTACTGTCTGATGTATGACGTCATTTTCTGAAATCTCTATGAGGTCTATATAAAGCGAGTGTCAGTCAGTTAAGCAGCAGAAAAAACCGTGATAACGTTTTTATGGCTATTTATAGGTTTATGCTGCGCACAAGCAGATTTTAATTTATATTGATTTTATTATTCTGTTATACATTTCACATCTAGTCTAGGGGAGTGTACAATTGTTGCCTCCCCTTCCACCCTGTGGAATTATTTATAATAGTTATATTGGTTAATTAATTAATTAATAGTACATGCATATTACAAGTTCATGAATAATAAAATTCTAGAATAGTTTAATATATATTAAATAGGAGGTCCTCATTCACGGTGTTCACCAGGATGAGTATAGATATTACATCAAATCTCGTTTTTATTGCTATACACTGTTTTAAATAATGTCTTTGCTTGTTCTGGTTGGACATTGGTGTCGGAGGATCGGTGTCTGAGGATATTCCGGTGTTCACCAGGATGAGTATAGATATTACATCAAATCTCGTTTTTATTCACCACATCGTCAAATCTAAATCTATATGATGAGTTTAATTTTTGTTTAAACAAAATATGCATGTGCTATATTGGCCTTTTTAATTAAATTTTATATTTTTTATAGATAGGGTCGTTAGGATTTTATTACTATTAAATTAAGTGTGTTGGTCCGTACATATGCTCCCTTCCTTGTATGTCTCTAACCTCACCATGACATTAAATAACGCCTTTGGAGTTTGTTTTTTCTACATGATTTTTAATCCATTACAAATCCGTATAGTTGGATATTTTAAATCAATATTTATGTTACATCAAACTCAATGCAACGAACTGGCGCGCATAATTTTATAAAATTGAAAGCGCCACCCAAATTAAAAATTGATTGATTGATTGATTGTTAAGCAACAGTCATTTCAAATATCATGCAAGCGCATTCTCACAATAAGTTGCATTTCTCATGTACAATCACTTTCAAATGTACATACCTCATCTCCATTCAAATATCACCTTTTAGTTTAACTCTATCTGGCCTGGGCTTTTTGGGACCTGTTGTGGCCTAGGGGGGGGGCGGGGGGGCAAAATGCCCCCCCCCCTAATTATTTTTCTTACCTCTTGGAGTAGGGGGGACGAAACTTATCACGCTATACCCTTGGGCCAAGCTCTACCAGAATTTTTTTTAAAAATCCACGATGGCCGCTTTGATGACGTCACATTGACGTCATTTTCAAAAACCGCATTTTTGGTCGATTTTTCAGTCAGATTTTCCGAATTTTTTATGTATGCAATTTCTCCGCAAAAACTGCATGATAAGTTAGTAAATATTAATGTGATGTGAAATAAAATAGTTTTCGCTCACTTTTCATCGCGGAAAAGCAGAAATTTTGAAGAAATATGACAAAAGCATCACTTTTCTGAGACCCCATGTGGTCGCCATCTTGAAATTTCCCATGATCCTCTGCTCGGGGGATTATGCAAATAGGCTCAAAATGACCCCAGCATGATAAACTATAAAGTCACGGAGTTTCAGCTCTCCATTTTTTGTCGTTCGGGAGATAGCGCAGAAAGTTTGGTAGGAGAGGGCCATTTCGCCTCCCGGCCAGATAGGGTTAAGTAAACGAACTCATTTGCACGTCGTCCGTCAGTTCAAAAAAGATTTGACAAACCTTTCCCGAAAATAGCGATGATCTCATCTAGTCCCCCAAATATTGTAGTATCACCCAGTTGAATGTTCGGCTGTTCATTAAAATCAAGGGTTATGTTCTTCTTATCCAGAATTATCCATAAACCTGCAAAGGACAAAGACAAAGTGTTACTATTGCATGTTAACTTTGCCATATCTATTCACCTACATTATACATGGTTCACTTAATATAACAGCACCATCATACAAGGCAAATCAGAGATTGCAGAAATGTTAATCCTAGACCCACATTTCCATATTTTGCTCCTTTTAAACAACTGTTGAGAAGTACCAAATAAACGATAGGCAACTGATGCCAACACGTTTGAAAGTAACAGGAGTAGGTGACTTATGCCTATTATATGGTGGTAGAAGTATTTGATCGATGTTCCCATGTTCTAACATGGACAACCAGAATACAAGTAGGCAGTATATGAACATGTATCAAAATCAAGTACCCGGGGATAGTAAACTTAGGTTCCCAATTCCATATTCTACTGACATCCCTGCAGATCGTCATTTTCAAGAAACTTATCTTTGAAATTACCAAATGCCATTTAAGTGACCCATGGACAATTTCTATAAACTTGATAAAATGCAACAGAAGTTTTTTCAAATATGTATCTTATCTATCTGTTTATGACTATGGTATTCGTCAAGTAGAACAAATAATCTACTAAAATTTCAGATCTTCAGGATGAATATCAAACTGAAGAAAATATAAAATAGTAAAAAGTTGAAAACATTTTACAAGCAAAAAAGATCATAAAAGCGAATCACACACCAGTTCCTTCTGGATTCAACTGAACCTGAAGTGTTGTATTTTTTGTAGAGACAGAAAACGCAGTGAAGGTACTGGCAGTGACGTTGTTCTCAATAGCAGACTGTGATTGTTCCATTCTGCCCTGTAGTACAAGGCCAGTAGATGATGTTGAATTGACCAGTTGAACGATTCCATCTCCATTAAATGTATAGATCAAATTGTCGAAAGTTTGAATGTGTGGTCCTTCAGTAGCAGCTGCAATGTACAAGTTCAGTATACATGTCAATTGAAATACCCACAAGCCAAACAGGTTAGACTGCTCACACGGCATGCACATACTAACAGAAAATACATTAAAATGGAAAAGTTAATTTTCAAAATTATTATTCGTTATTCATTAAGATAAAGATGTGCCATTTACTCTGCCACCACTGTGGTTGAAAATACAAAAAATGCTGAGAATAATAGTGTTTGAGGGATTTTTATGTAAGAAAAGCTTTGATAACCAATCTGGTTTAATGATACTCAAAGAACCAGTGTCAGGGACATGAAACTTCGTTACTTTTCCAAGCATCGTTTCAATGCATATTCTAGGCATTTGCTCGACAAAAGTACTATTGCAATGGAAAGTCACTCAAATAACAGAAGTTCATACAAATTAAACTGGTTTCCTAAGTATATATCTACAAACGTCTAAATGTCACCAAACTTGGTTTAATGATATATGTGAGGAGGGAGAATCAGTTTATATTAAAATTGACATGCAGTAAACTTTACCACCGCTCCGTTGGTGATTAAGAGGATCCCATATAACTTCATCATGGGATGAAAATTCTCACTCGAGAGCAGGACAGTGCCAGGCGAGGTTGGGATGTATTTTCCTTCTCGAGAATTTTCATCCCATGTAATTTGAATCATTACTTTAATCAGTATGTTATTTAAAATATCAATTACACACTCAGAGAAACATTGCTGGAGGTCATCATGCCTGTAGCTCGTGTCAAGCGTCGCGACTGGACACTTGTGTCGCTCATCACAAAATGTAGCATTAGATCTCCTTATCACAGCTATAGGATGCTGTAATACTAGGACATCGCCCGATTGCTCTTTAAAAATACTCAAGTGTCTGTCGAGCTTAATCTTCCACTAAACGCCTTTTCCATCAGCTTTGTACACAGATTAATGCTCTCTGTGTCAACCAGTCATGGGATCCATTGTGACCCATGATGGATGATCCAGAGGCATGTACAACAAATTCAAATCAATTCAAGGAAGAAAACTTCACATACGACTTTAATTTGTCAGTTCGTTTTATCTTGACATATTACCATCATTTCTACATAACAGTCAGGGAACCAAATTAAAGAAGTTATAAAAAATTATAACCTAGCCAAGTTATGAGCTACATATAGCAATAACTCTCATAAGTGGTAAGTTGTTGCGCGCATTTAACACACTTTTTTGTGGGAGGAACTATCACAAAATGTTCCAAAGAAAACATGATCTTCTAATGCAAATATGAAAAGACGACCTTCAGAAGATTGGATTGGGCCACGAATGGCACATCAACAGGCCTTACACAGTGTACCTTATAATTTATAAGGTTATGAGGCCCAGTTTTCACAGTAAAACAAAACGGGTGCAGCTCTTCAAAACATAGCGTGGTTTTAAGTGATAATTCCTTAATCAACCTTAATGTCTTGAGTTTTAATGAATATTATACATAATTGAGGGAAAAATCTGGGATGCAAGGATATAAGCTGATACATAATACATTATCTCATGTTTATGCAAGTTTTGTCAATGTACCACATGCACCTGAAGGCATGAAGGTTGTTAAATATAGAAACGGATTATTTTAAATGAATTAACAGAGATCATTATACTCTCTGACTTCAGTACTGGTCAAAATATCATTATTTTTATATAATCATTTATAGAGGTTATAATTATAACTTGTGTAAGTTGATCCCCCGACTGATAAACAACCTAATCATGCTGCACCAGACAGTGTACAAACTAATTACTTGCATCTAGAGGAATGTTATTAACCAAATTTGAATGAACTCAGACACAGTTTTCCTTAATTTTCATGTGTTTGAAGTTGTCCGCCAGAAGCAATACCTAATACTTGAGGTGACACTTAATGTGCCTGCCTGCCAGATTTTAGATGGGAAATTCTTCAGAGGGTGCATGCCGACAGACAGAGGTTCATACTCTGAAATGCTGAGAATGGTGGTATCCAGCACAGACTAAACTTTGTTCAGTTACCTATATTGGGTGGCTCATAGTTCGCACAGGTGTCCACTGGTCGATATTCACGATAGTAGTTACACATTTGGCTTTTCAGACAACACGATTCATATGCTGCCACATCAACATAATGGTTTAGTATCAAGGAAGTTGGATCTAAGGTGTTACTCAACAAAGATCCGCTGTAACAACATTTCTGAAAGAAAACAAAAATCCGGTACATCATAAAACCACTCAGTATATCCATGGCAGTTTACTTAAGAATAGATAATTGTTTACTGATGTAAAACACCTCAGGGTATAGCCCAATTCGGAAAGGGTTTAATCTCCCTTGTTCCACTAGGGGCGCATTCGTTCAGAGAACTTCCGGTAAGTAGCAAAGGCCCTCACAATTAGTTTGAGTAATTACATATTCTATTTTTAAAGACAATTACCTGTATAATGTACACGTATACAAGATCTATCTGTTCATGTAGAAAGTGGAAACAGAATAGTTTTTCAAACATATATTGTGGAATAGTTGATCGATTTTTATATTATTCAAAATAATTGCGGGTGCCTTTGGTAAAAGTGAAACCGAGGCGACTACTTCCCGGAAGCGGTGTTTCATATCTCTAAACTTAAAGAGCGACAATTATTCATGGGGAGATAATACACTTTCCGGAAAGTGCTATAAGGGAATAGTACGAGTCCATGTAAGACTTGGAAGATTAAATGGCCTGAGGGGTAAAACGTTTCCTTTACATGAAAAAATAGAAGCAGTAGACGATACAAAAGGATAAACAGTTCTATGCTGTGCTCCCTATTAGACGAGTAAAAACTGGCTCCTGAGTTGTGGTCTGTTGCAATTAGATGGCACCTAGGCTTTCTTCTTTATATGTATTAATTTAATAAGATTAAAAATGGAAGTGCGGTAGAATTGAAGATTTCATTTTTTTTACACTGTAGATGTGGTGATGTACCAAATAATCAGACTATATTTCACAAAACTGCCATATATTTAGTTAGAAGACTCTTGGTAATACCTACATTCAGTTTCAGATCACTATAATGAATTATACATCATTTGCAGTATATAACATGAAACTTCATATTTATCTGTCTAATCTGGGTTTTCCAAGTGGCACACTACATGCTGTGAAGCTTCGCAGGTAAATATTGCCTGAACTTAATCGTTGAATTTCATTTGCCATATGTTACAGTTGGAGAATTTTCTCAACCAGGAATTACTGGTATAGGTTTGGTTTATGAACTTGATCAATCAAAATTATCCACGTTTTGATCAGAGGGCCAGTAAGCTTATCTTACTAATATTTTTGCAACCTCAAAACTAAACATACGTCAGTTACCATCAGTTACATATATTCCTCCACACTGAAGCCTAGAGAGAAACGGAAATCAACAACTCATCAACCACATGCGAGGCTCAATGTTCAGCGGATCATGCACAACTGAGCCCAGTCATATCCTATGATATCGGAAATCTTATATATCGAAAAATACATATTAAGGCAAGCTCAGCTGTACCTGGGTGAAACCTATAGCATCTGGAATTATGCTATGAGCACACTTTGTGGTTGTGTTGAACAGAAAGAATAGATCCACTGTAGCTTGCTGTTCATTGCATGGACATGGCAGAACATCAGCAGCTATGATCCCATTAGGGAACTCATGCTTCTGTTGTATTGTCCATAGTTTACACTGTCGAATGTAATTTGGACCAGGTACAGTTAGACTTGTCAGATCAAATATCCACCGACCCATCAGACCTGAGGAATGCACAAGAAAAAAATATTCATTAACAGTTTTTAAGTCCAACCTAATTTGACCAGGCTGGACATTGTTGTCATCATATACATGTACCTACATGATTGTACTGTAAGAATAAAGCTTACCAATTTAAATTGTGTATTGGGTAAATGCATACAGTCATGGACCAGACATGCCAGAAGCCTATAATATATAATTAAAGGCCATACTGCCATTAATACTGTCTTATTTTTTAATGATTACACAAAATATACCCAGGCTTACGTAACTTACATCACACATGCAAATTATCACAGTGTACGTGTGCACACATTTTGAAGAGGCGCAATCTCTTGATGGATTCTAACCTCATATGCATCGTGTAAAATAGGCTTTGAATCATTTGGTCATGATAGGGTTTGAAAAATATCTGGGTTTTTTAAACCTATCATTACCAATTCCATTACGCTATCAATACATTATTTTCCAATTCCAGATAATTACATCAATATCAGAGTGAAAACAGATTAATGACCATACGCTTACCATATTTTACCATATTAACACCATATATGGCAACATTATCTGGTTTCAAGATCTGGTTTCCTTCTGGTAATATATATGGTAATTGAATTGTAAAATAAGGTAAGACTCTGGTATGCAAATGGTGATGATATGAGCAGGAGTTATGATCCAGTAATTAGCCTATACACACTATGTAATTGTGTCTATTAATTTGATTGAGTTAGAAACTGGAAAGGACCTGGTGCAGTTCAGTGGAGTTTTGGCCACCAGGAGGTGGAGTTTGGACTGCCAAAATGAAATATAGCATATTAAAGAAATTTTTCCGATAACTTTGAGTAAATTATCTTGTCGAATGGTCTGAGTATTTTCCAGGCCCTGGGTCTTAGGATTTTTGCATATTATGAAGTCGTGTATTTGTGCAAAATCATCTATTTTGTGATGAAAACCACACACGTTTATCTTCATAAACCCATGAAGCCAGTCCAGAACCAAGATAAACTTTACCCAGATATATTGGTCACGTCAATAATTAGTTTACCAAAAACGGTTTTGTTTCTGGACTGGAATCCTGAAAATTAGTGATTAGCATTCTCATGACTTAAGACTGTTTAGTTTATACTCTCAGATATATCCTCTGATGGCACTGGAATTACAAATGTGGGCACCAACACATAGCCCTCAGCCAACCAGCATCGCCCATTACTAAATGACGTGGAGTGGGCTCAGGGTGTCACAGCTAAATGGAATGTTGTAATGTGTGCTCTTCAAACAGTTGAGTAGCTAACTTGTTCCTCGTGTCACTGTTATTTACCATATTCTAACTTACTTATGCTATAAAACTTCTAATTCAGTAGTTATTTTCAGGAAGAGACGAGTCTTCATCAATTCCCGCCAAAATAGTTGAAATTCAAATTGCTTCAGCGCCCTCTACTTCCTCCAAATTTCACACATTCAAGGGGCATTACTGTTCACTCAGCATGGTCTGGTCCATACATTTACCAAAGTCGTCACTCTCAGAACTATTTTATTGCCAATTTTCAATGTGTACCTGATGTGCAGATGTTACACTTACAGTAATTATTTCAAAGTTCAAACTCGATGCACTACATGACCATTCTTTGTGTCCACGTATTACAATGTAAGATTCAGGCGGTACTGTCATGTAAAATGTAATTCAGTAACCATTAGTATTCTTGAATTTGTTACCTGTGTTTCCAAGCTGAGCACTGATATCAAATAGATCTGAATCATTGAGAAAAATATTGGCATAGTTCCCGTTTCCTCCATCGAAGCCAATGTTGATCAATCTCTTTTCTCCTGCAATCTTGGCCCAGCCATCTTCATCTGGGTCATAATTATAGAGGAGAACTGTCCGCTGTCCATCACTCACCAATGCGGCTTGAAATGTTATGGTCTGTTAAAAGCAATGAAAAAGTCATCTGATAAGCCACTACATGTACATGAAGACTCTGAAATATACATGATATAAAAACTACAAGAGGAAAAGTGCTCAGTTACCACTGTTGACTAAATTACAGGAGGAAAATTCTGCTCAGTTGCCATTGCTGATTAAATTACAGATGGAAAAGTCTACTCAGTTACCACTACTGATGAAATCCGTAAGAAAAGTCTGCTAAGTTACCATTGCTGGTTAAATCAGGAGGAAAAAATTTGCTCAGTTACCATCGCTGATTAAATCAGGAGGGAAAATCTGCTCAGTTACCATTGCTAATTACATCAGAAGGAAAATTCTGCTCAGTTACCATTGCAGATTAAATCAGGAGAGAAAATCTGCTCAGTTACCATTGCTAATTAAATCAGGAGAAAAACGCGGCTCAGGTACTAATGCTGACTAAATTACAGGATAAAAGTCTGTTCACTTAACACTACTGACTAAATTACAGGAGGTAAAAGAGGTACAGTTACCACTGCCGACTAAATTACAGAAAAAGTCTGCTCAGTTACAATTGCTGATAAATCAGGAGAAAAGGGCGGTTCAGTTACTACTGCTGACTATATTACAGGAGAAAAGGAGGTTCAGTACCAATTCTGACTAAATTACAGACGGAAAAGGAAGTTAAGTTTCCACAGCTGACTAAATAAAGGAGGTTTTCTGTTACACATTCAATTAATTGTTATCGCATTTCTCTGATAGCTCTGCAAATGTTTGATCTCAGCTTATTTAGCGTAAATGATCACATGACTTTGCCTTCTGTTTTCGAAACGAATATTTTCTTCTGTCATATCGCTCCAATACATGTAGATAGATTTGCTATCAATAATGGTAAAAACGGTGAAAGGTCAATATTGGTATCTCTGTCGTCTTACAGTTCTCGGAAATTTACCTTTACATAAAGCACCTATTGTCCACCAGTTCTATCAAATAGTTTTTTCTCCATTCCCCTATTATTATGTATTAATCCAATAAAGGTCCCCACCAATTTTTTTGAACGGAAATTGCTGAACGACAGCATATATTGAGGGAGGTACAGCCAATCAATGTTTTATGTTATGTTCCCAATTAATACAGGAATATAGAACATTGAAAATTACATAACTGTTACAGTGAAATCAGAATGATTACTGCTTAATTGTCACAATATCGTTCTTATATCTGCTAAAAACTCTGACAGTCATGATAACATATGATCTTAAATAAGCTTACCATAGATAGAAATGCTACTATTAAAGGGAAAGGCCATCTCTGTATTTTCTTTAGTTTGAATAAAGAATTCGACCATGGGTTTACAACAACAATCTCATTTTCCCAAGGTGGATTATCAAGCAGAATATAGTGGTGCAAAGCCATTTCTCTATACAGGTATTATGTTAATATTTAAATAAGTATGCGGATCAAATTCAGTCAAAATAACTAAAAAATAATGGATTATATGCAGAACTTTTGACCCTTTTGTCAACTTCCGGTTCTAATAAATTTGATCACCCTCTGATTTTTATGGTGGGTAATGTTATTGACTTATTAGGGGACTTATCATGGTCCCTTTCTAGGGAGGAAATCGTGCACAGACAAACCGGGGTGCATTTTTATTTTGCCATCAGCACTCATAAAACGTGTCAAGCAGGTCTTCAACTCACTTAATAAATAAAATAGGTCCTGAGAATTTTCATATAACAATTGAGCACCAAATGAAATAATAACGACACACTGATACAAAGTGGAAACGAGAAAATAGCTTTTATTTTCTCATGCCACAGTACTGTGTTGTGAGCATGAGAAATAAAATCTATCCACCTGAAAGTTTGATTATACGTCTCTATAACCACGTGACAGGGCCAATTCAACTTCACACGGCCGAAGAGTTACAACAATTTCAGTTCCCTACACAGCCACAATAAACGTTTTCAAATGTCATTATTGCTAAAGAAATATGGGGAAATTTATGAAAAACTTTTTTCGGACAATGGTGAAATGTTCTTTGACTCACAGTAAAATTTTTCGTAGGGTTGGCATTCTGTTCAACGTATGGCCGTGATTGATTCCAGGTGATCACGAGGGCAGAACATCCCACAAATGTATGCACCCAGCAATCACTGTCCGACACCACTTGGTCGTAATAATTGACTTCATCTGAAAGGAGGTCTATCATCTCCTTGTCTCCTGGTCTTGTGGACAGTATATCATACTGATTATGATGAACAATTGTCTCGTATGTTTGATTATCTACTCCTGTCCAGAAGGGAGCCAGGATTGCAGTGTCCACACTATTCAGTGGAAATGGCTGGGGTATGTAACCTTCTGAGATATTACTGAACGACATGAAGCCATATTGGTTGATCTGAAAGAGAAAAAAGAAACATGTGCTCTTGAAAATATACATATTCCACATTTGTTTTAAAGTCGACTGACTGCCTTTTCTTTCTGATGCTCTCCGTTTTATGTACACTTAACATCAGTATACTCTCTAAGTGAAATGTACATGTTCAGTCAAACTTGAGTTACTTTTCACTCAACTGGAGTTACTTTTCACTCAACTTGAGTTAAAACCACTCGAGTTCACTCCACTTGAGTGGAATCATTTTCCACTCTTATGCTTGAGTGTGACTGTCACTCAAGTTGAGCGCATTTAACTCAAGATGAGTGAAAATTTCACTCAAGTATTGAGTGGGATCAATTTCCATTCTTACTGTTTTTAGCGAGTACCTGTGTATATTTTTACCTATTTCTAGTCAATTGAATTGCTCCCCTCCCCATCTAGATAGCGTTGCAATGCTCACTATTGTATCGATTTTAAATAGAGTCTATGTTCACGATTGATCAATTGTCCTGTGCTAGCCAGAGGTAAGGTTCCCAATTAACTCATCTCTTTTGAAACGGGGCATGTTTTTCTTAAAGATGCACGAGAAGTGAGTTATGATCATTATATTATATAGCTACAATATTAATGTCCCCATGTACTTAATTCAGGAATTCGTGATATAGCTGAAAAAATGTTGAAAGCGACGTTAAACCCTATTCACTCACTCACTAATTCAGGAATTATCTGTTGGTTGGTTTCAATCATAGAGGTATAATGTTAAGGAGACACAGCTAGGCCAGCCATATCTTGCAAGCTTGTCGGCATGCGGACAGGCTGTGCTTTTGTATTTTGAATAGCTGACAGCTGGGCCAGGTCTCTTTGATGTACAATGTACATTTATAATTTGTCCACCTTGTATTCAATGGAAGTAAGGCAATAACATGGGCAAAGTCTTCAAGTCAACATGACAAAAAAGAAATCATGTGAAAATCAAATCTTAGTGGAGATGAAAGGATGATCATTATGGGGATATTTTAATGGTTCTGGCAGGCCTTTTATTCCCCTAGTTACACTTGAAAAAGATTTTATTATTCATTACAGATTTTTATTTATTTTGCGTTATTTTGATACTTTTTCATAGATAAGAATCGGGCGTTTCTTTTACAAACAAATGAAAAATTTGCCAGGAGAGTGGGTATATTGTTGCAAATGTAGAACCAGTAAAGCTTTTACACGTCTTGAGATCGTTCAGCCCGTTTGACGATTGAAAATCGCAAAATTCTCCATGAAAATCGCGGATTATTACTTTGAAAATACATGTAGCACAAATTCAGCATTCAAAATACCGTCAAAAGTATGAACTTTTGTCTGAGCACAAATACCGATGAACCTGCTGCTGTTTACCATATATCATCATCGATTTAACCAGTTTGCAATAAAATGGACTTTTCTTAACACTACTTCCGCGCATTTTGTGCCAGTTGAGTAGTCAGGGGACCAACAACTTATACATGTAAAATTATAACTTCATCAAGAGATTATATCAAAATCTTCACTGTTCAGACAATGATATAGTACATGTACATGTATATGAGATTCTAACCTAAATTCATGTTACATTACGTATCAGCTTGTATCCTTGCACCTCAGATTTCTCCCTCAATTATGAAATTATTTCCCCGGAAAGCCAAGATATTAAGGTCGATGAAGGAGGTATCACTGAAGGCCACACTCGTTTTTGGACAGCTACACTCGCTTTTGTTTACTGTGCAGATTGACATGATATAACCTATTAATGCCACCATGTTCTCTGTTGATGGAATGTTGATGTAACATTTATGGCGAAATACAATCTTCTGAGGGAAACCCTGCCATGTTTGTATTAGATGAATATATATCTTCCATCTGGTCAACTTTTTGAGAAATTTCCTTCCACCAACATTTTTCGTCAAATGGGTGCCATAGCTTCTCAGAATTGTTGCTAGATATGTAGTTGATCAGTTTTGACTGGTTTATCAGTTTTGTAACTTCTGTAAGTTGGTTCCCTGACTGTTGAGAAGCTATTAACTGAATTCCCCGGTGACCATGGGTATATCTCCTGAGTGGTCAAGGTCGTAAGCACTAATCCTCAAATACACAAGGTTTCACCAGATAATTTAATTCCCATATTCGGTACAGTTGTAGCCATTTTACCATCACGGTAATTAACAAATTGTCACCAAATTTTCAACATGAATATTGAGGATTTGCGACAAAATCCGTTATAAAAGCTCTACACCGTTATACTGCTAATTAGCTCGTCGAAGCCTTGAACGTAAAGTACAATTTGTCATTTTCAAAGTGGATACAATCATATGCAAACACGTATAACGTCAAACATTCAAAAATATCCTTGCAAGATGACTAAGTTCTTTATTTTTGTCATCAGATTTTGTACATCGTACATTACTCCAAATAATATAGGAAAATTCAGCCTATTCCTTTTTCTGTACGGTAAATGTTGTTGATTACTCAAAATACAATTATTATCAAATGTTTAGTTATTCCACCATAATACGATAATTCACGACAATTTTGGCAATGTTGTGAATATGCTAATTTAAAAATATTCCTCATAGTATAAGCATAGGCAAGAATGAACAAGTCCGAGCAAGGATCCGAGCTAGGTCACCCATCATCTTCTAATACTTAATTGTGAACAATTTATATCGCGAAATGGGTATTCATAAGACCATTTCGGAAGAGAATTTCCAGAAAATTGTGGGTTTTTACTTTGAAAATGGCACAAATTCTGCATTTCAAATATCGAAAAATTGTTACTGATGTATGTATAGTCATAATGTTATTATCTGTTTTCGCCATCGAGGCTCATGAAAAGAGGCACTTGTCCTGGTAAGGTTAATGAGGTAAAATAAAGGTTATTATTATTATTATTATAAACAGATTACAAGCAAACAGATAATCATGCCAACAACCACATACATTGTATACTGACATCTGTAATTCTAGCACCTTATTTATCAATTATGTTACGAATTTTTTTCTTCAGATTCAAATATTCATTCCATGAGTTGTAAGAATAGATCACAAAAATCCTTGCCATTCCGGGCATATAAATATTGATTTTAAATTTCATGGCTTATGGGAAAAACACTTTTTTATCATGAGTTATAAGTTAGTAAACCTAAAACATACCTGTACATGTACTTACGTGAAAGAATGCATGTGTTTGACCGAAGATGGGAATAGGGAATGATGTGTATATTCTGTCTGTTATGTGAGATATATCTCCCAGGCCAACGTTTGTATCGTTTTCGTATGGCAATAGGGTTAATCGGTTATCTGAAAAACATTGTAAACAAAGTCTGTGAAGTACACGTCATAACAAAACACGATTTTTGATCAATATGCCATAATATAGATATAGTTAATAGCAGTTCTATCATAACGTTTGTCTGCATATAATCAGGCTGAGAGACTGGCTACCACTTATACACATCATCTATAAAGGATTTCAATTTGACAATCAACAAATAAGTCATGCAAATTGGAAGTATTTTGTTACATATTCAGGCTCTGAAATAGCACTCAGACATCACAGGCTATCTGTCAAAATGTTGTCTTGTCCTATTAAAAGTGGTTACTGTATCCTGTCTATGTTGAAGCCTTGAAGTTGAAGTCTGATCAAAAAATGGTGTTTTTTCCCCCAAAAATTTAACCTGTTCGCAAGCCACATGGCTCATTATGTATACTATAGTCCGTCCATCGTCATGTCTGCTTGACTAAGTCTGGCCTCAGGTCTAAGCTTCAAAATCTGGACTCCGTCACAATTAAGTTACAAACAGTGTTTTACACTGAAGTTATATTTTAGGGGGCATCCATAAATCTCAACACTCACTACTGTGCTTTTATCCAAATCACGGAGAATTGAAAGTTTTATCTCTTCCACCACGAGGCAGCCAACCTCAGACATGTTTGCATGGCACTTGAAAACAGTGATCATGTGATAACAGTACTGACACCTGCATCATCTGAGCTTAAGAGAGAAAATTATTGACTTGTCGCTGTCTGTCCAATGAATTAACCAGAATATTCAAGAGGTATAATAATAAATTCTATAAGTTTCACTGAACAGAAATCTGTGTGAATTCTTTGCACTCATATGACCAAGTTGCTTCTCGTATCAATGTCAGAAACATATGGCTGGCCCACTTGATAACTTATTTCTACTTCTTATACCAGCAGAAGCACTGTGGACCCGCAAACCCGGGAGAAGCGGAATAATCAATCACATTTATAGATCATTTTCTTTGCACACATCTCCGAACTGTCAGGCTCGAGTCTGTGTGACTATATTTGGACAAAACGAAGCAGCATGGTTGCAGTGTGAACTGTCCAACTCTTGGCATGTAACAGATCAAACAGGTGAAATATTTTAAAATATTAGGCCATTGTATTGCCTCCCACCATAGTATTTGTGTACAGATAGCAATTATTAGAACTACAGTGCAACCTAAAATAACACCAAATATGAAACACCTTGTATATTTTCAGCCTATGCAGGGTTGCAATTATATGCATTCATTAATTAGGGAGCACCATAGCACTCGCCTTATATCAGGGTCAGCGCTGTATTAAGTTACCTTTATAGACTAGACTGTACATGTATATGAGCCTTTGTTCAAATATGTTACTGGCCTTTTTCGTACAAGCTGGAGTGATGCTTTTTGCAGGAACACGAGTGAAGATAATCTTGAAAATGGCTGAATATCTTGTTACTGGGGTCACCGAAACATTGATATGTGCCACTTCTGCTATACGCCACCTAATGAGGCTATTTAGTATGAAATTTGAAATTAAAGTACCGTAATTCCCCTAATAATTCAATCACAGAAAGTGACATTTTCACACCAAAATATCAAGGGGTGATCACATTTTTATTGGAACAGGAAGTTGACAAAATGGTCCAATATCATGCAAATAATCCATTTTTTTTGGTTTTTTGATGATTTTAGAGGGAGAGCAAAGTTATTAGAACAACTGATTGAATTTTGTCCGCAAAATTGGGGGTGATTGAATTCTAATAGGGTGATTGAATTATACGTGGAATTACGCTAACTGTAGGAGTTGCTTTGATTTCATAAAATTGAGAGAAATCATTCAGTATTTCAGGTATTGAGGAGGCAAATTACACATAAGAAGAGCTAAATTGGTTGTGGCCATATTTGATAGGTAATGTCTATGTTCAAGTTAACCTGCATTGTATACAAGGCACATTAATTTCTTTCGTGTTTTTAAGTACTGGTAATGATAACAATGACCTAAAACTCCTTATGGGATCATTGTAGTACATGTAAAACAGAATTTCGAGGCAATCGGATGACTATGTTTACCATAGTAGAGGGGGAATTATATCAGAGACATAGTACCATCTTTGAACAATTGATCATCTATAATTAAATTCATGTTCAAGAACTTTAACAAGAGGTGACATATGACGGATTCATGCATGTACTATATCTACGGGTAGTATATCTATGACTGGACCTTACGGTAACATGAAAAAGCGAGATTATCCACAAAGTGGGCACTAGAAATATTCTGACAATTGAAAAACAATAATGAGGACTATCTCAACAGACAAATAAGCCATACTAGCAAGTCAAACTTATTGGTGTCTGACAAATGTTGAATATACCTGGATTATATTGGGCACACACTACAGTAGTTGTTGGATTTGTGGTAGATCCAACATCCAAAGAAGTTTCTGGCGTAACATCTTCCACGGTAGTGTCTATTTCTGTGGTGAGAAAGGTAGTTGTGGTCTTTGGAGCTGTTGTACTCCTGTTGGTGGTGACTGCTGTTGTTACTCCAGGTGAGAGTGAGACCAATTGGGTTGTGGCCCGTGAACCTGTGGTGATCCTGGTGGTGGTTACTGTTGTGGCCGGCGTAGATGCCCGGGATGTTACTCCAGGTGTGGGTGTAGATACCATTAGGGTTGTGGTCTGTGGAACTGTGGGAATCCTTGTGGTGGTTGCAGTTGTGGCTGGGGTTAACGTTGAGGATGTTACTCCAGGTGCGAATGTAGAGGCCAATGAGGTTGTGGGCTGTGAACCTGTTGTGGCTGGTGTAGATGCTGAGGACGGGACTCCAGATTTGGATGTAGAGACCAATGGGGTTGCCGTCCGTGAACCTGTGGTAGATGCTGTTGTGGCTGCTCTAGACGTTGAGGGTGCTACTCCTGGCGTGGATGTAGAGACCAGTGGTATTGTGACCCGTGAACCTGTGGTAATCCTGGTGGTGGTTGCTGTTGTGGCTGGTGTAGCTGTTGAGGGTGTCACAACAGGGTTGGATGTAGAGACCAATGGGGTTGTGGCCCGTGAACCTGTGGTAATCCTGGTGGTGGTTGCTGTAGTGGCTGGTGTAGCTGTTGAGGGTGTTACTGCAGGGCTGGATGTAGAGACCAATGGTGTAATGGCTCGTGAACCTGTGGTAATACTGGTGGTGGTTGCTGTTGTGACTGGTATAGATGTGGAAGGTGTTACTCCAGGGTTGGATGTAGAGACCAATGGGGCTGTGGCCCGTGAACCTGTGGTAATCCTGGTGGTGGTTGCTGTTGTGGCTGGTGTAGATGTTGAGGATGTTACTGCAGGGCTGGATGTAGAGACCAATGGGAATGTGGCCCGTGAACCTGTGGTAATCCTGGCTGTTGTTGCTGTTGTGGCTGGTGCAGATGTTGAAGATGTTACTCCAGGGCTGGATGTAGAGACCAATGGAGTTGTGGCCCGTGAATCTGTGGTAATCCCGGCTGTTGTTGCTGTTGTGACTGGTGCAGATGTTGACGATGTCACTCCAGGGCTGGATGTAGAGACCAATGGGGTTGTGGCCCGTGAACCTGTGGTAATCCTGGTGGTGGTTGCTGTTGTGACTGGTATAGATGTTGAAGGTGTTACTCCAGGGCTGGATGTAGAGACCAATGGAGTTGTGGCCCGTGAATCTGTGGTAATCCCGGCTGTTGTTGCTGTTGTGACTGGTGCAGATGTTGACGATGTCACTCCAGGGCTGGATGTAGAGACCAATGGGGTTGTGGCCCGTGAACCTGTGGTAATCCTGGTGGTGGTTGCTGTTGTGGCTGGTGTAGATGTTGAGGATGTTACTGCAGGGCTGGATGTAGAGACCAATGGGAATGTGGCCCGTGAACCTGTGGTAATCCTGGCTGTTGTTGCTGTTGTGGCTGGTGCAGATGTTGAAGATGTTACTCCAGGGCTGGATGTAGAGACCAGTGGGATTGTGGCACGTGAACCTGTGGTAATCCTGGCTGTTGTTCCTGCTGTGGCTGGTGCAGATGTTGAAGATGTTACTCCAGGGCTGGATGTTGAGACCAATGGGGTTGTGGCCCGTGAACCTGTGGTAATCCTGCTGGTGGTTGCTGTTGTGACTGGTATAGATGTTGAAGGTGTTACTCCAGGGCTGGATGTAGAGACCAATGGGGTTGTGGCCATTGAACCTGTGGTAATCCTGGTGGTGGTTGATGTTGTGGTTGGTGTAGATGTTGAGGGTGTTACTGCAGGGCTGGATGTAGAGACCAATGGGATTGTGGCCCGTGAACCTGTGGTAATCCTGGTGGTGGTTGCTGTTGTGACTGGTATAGATGTTGAAGGTGTTACTCCAGGGCTGGATGTTGAGACCAATGGGATTGTGGCCCGTGAACCTGTGGTAATTCTGGCTGTTGTTGCTGTTGTGGCTGGTGCAGATGTTGAAGATGTTACTCCAGGGCTGGATGTAGAGACCAATGGGGTTGTGGACCGTGAACCTGTGGTAATCCTGGTGGTGGTTGCTGTTGTGACTGGTATAGATGTTAAAGGTGTTACTCCAGGGCCTGATGTAGAGACCAATGGGGTTG
The DNA here is from genome assembly GCA_036873755.1 of Hanleya hanleyi. Classification (NCBI taxonomy): domain Eukaryota; kingdom Metazoa; phylum Mollusca; class Polyplacophora; order Lepidopleurida; family Hanleyidae; genus Hanleya; species Hanleya hanleyi. The sequence continues at coordinate 149,938 of JAVTVY010045633.1, read as the reverse complement.
TGGCCCGTGAACCTGTGGTAATCCTGGTGGTGGTTGCTGTTGTGGCTGGTGTAGATGTTGAGGGTGTTACTGCAGGGCTGGATGTAGAGACCAATGGGATTGTGGCCCGTGAACCTGTGGTAATCCTGGTGGTGGTTGCTGTTGTGACTGGTATAGATGTTGAAGGTGTTACTCCAGGGCTGGATGTAGAGACCAATGGTGTAATGGCTCGTGAACCTGTGGTAATCCTGCTGGTGGTTGCTGTTGTGACTGGTATAGATGTTGAAGGTGTTACTCCAGGGCTGGATGTAGAGACCAATGGGGTTGTGGCCATTGAACCTGTGGTAATCCTGGTGGTGGTTGATGTTGTGGCTGGTGTAGATGTTGAGGGTGTTACTGCAGGGCTGGATGTAGAGACCAATGGGATTGTGGCCCGTGAACCTGTGGTAATCCTGGTGGTGGTTGCTGTTGTGACTGGTATAGATGTTGAAGGTGTTACTCCAGGGCTGGATGTTGAGACCAATGGGGTTGTGGCCCGTGAACCTGTGGTAATACTGGTGGTGGTTGCTGTTGTGACTGGTATAGATGTTGAAGGTGTTACTCCAGGGCCTGATGTAGAGACCAATGGGGTTGTGGCTCGTGAACCTGTGGTAATACTGGTGGTGGTTGCTGTTGTGACTGGTATAGATGTTGAAGGTGTCACTCCAGGGTTGGATGTAGAGACCAATGGGGTTGTGGCCCGTGAACCTGTGGTAATCCTGGTGGTGGTTGCTGTTGTGACTGGTATAGATGTTGAAGGTGTTACTCCAGGGCTGGATGTAGAGACCAATGGTGTAATGGCTCGTGAACCTGTGGTAATCCTGCTGGTGGTTGCTGTTGTCACAGGTATAGATGTTGAAGGTGTTACTCCAGGGCTGGATGTAGAGACCAATGGGGTTGTGGCCCGTGAATCTGTAGTAATCCTGGTGGTGGTTGATGTTGTGGCTGGTGTAGATGTTGAGGGTGTTACTGCAGGGCTGGATGTAGAGACCAGTGGGATTGTAGCACGTGAACCTGTGGTAATCCTGGCTGTTGTTGCTGCTGTGGCTGGTGCAGATGTTGAAGATGTTACTCCAGGGCTGGATGTTGAGACCAATGGGGTTGTGGCCCGTGAACCTGTAGTAATACTGGTGGTGGTTGCTGTTGTGACTGGTATAGATGTTGAAGGTGTTACTCCAGGGCTGGATGTAGAGACCAATGGAGTTGTGGCCCGTGAACCTGTGGTAATCCCGGCTGTTGTTGCCGTTGTGGCTGGTGCAGATGTTGAAGATGTTACTCCTGTGCTGGATGTAGAGACCAATGGGGTTGTGGCCCGTGAATCTGTAGTAATCCTGGTGGTGGTTGATGTTGTGGCTGGTGTAGATGTTGAGGGTGTTACTGCAGGGCTGGATGTAGAGACCAATGGGGTTGTGGCCCGTGAACCTGTGGTAATTCTGGCTGTTGTTCCTGCTGTGGCTGGTGCAGATGTTGAAGATGTTACTCCAGGGCTGGATGTAGAGACCAGTGGGATTGTGGCACGTGAACCTGTGGTAATCCTGGCTGTTGTTCCTGCTGTGGCTGGTGCAGATGTTGAAGATGTTACTCCAGGGCTGGATGTTGAGACCAATGGGGTTGTAGCCCGTGAACCTGTGGTAATCCTGCTGGTGGTTGCTGTTGTGACTGGTATAGATGTTGAAGGTGTTACTCCAGGGCTGGATGTAGAGACCAATGGGGTTGTGGCCATTGAACCTGTGGTAATCCTGGTGGTGGTTGATGTTGTGGTTGGTGTAGATGTTGAGGGTGTTACTGCAGGGCTGGATGTAGAGACCAATGGGATTGTGGCCCGTGAACCTGTGGTAATCCTGGTGGTGGTTGCTGTTGTGACTGGTATAGATGTTAAAGGTGTTACTCCAGGGCTGGATGTTGAGACCAATGGGGTTGTGGCCCGTGAACCTGTGGTAATTCTGGCTGTTGTTGCTGTTGTGGCTGGTGCAGATGTTGAAGATGTTACTCCAGGGCTGGATGTAGAGACCAATGGGGTTGTGGACCGTGAACCTGTGGTAATCCTGGTGGTGGTTGCTGTTGTGACTGGTATAGATGTTAAAGGTGTTACTCCAGGGCCTGATGTAGAGACCAATGGGGTTGTGGCCCGTGAACCTGTGGTAATCCTGGTGGTGGTTGCTGTTGTGGCTGGTGTAGATGTTGAGGGTGTTACTGCAGGGCTGGATGTAGAGACCAATGGGATTGTGGCCCGTGAACCTGTGGTAATCCTGGTGGTGGTTGCTGTTGTGACTGGTATAGATGTTGAAGGTGTTACTCCAGGGCTGGATGTTGAGACCAATGGGGTTGTGGCCCGTGAACCTGTGGTAATCCTGGCTGTTGTTGCTGTTGTGGCTGGTGCAGATGTTGAAGATGTTACTCCAGGGCTGGATGTAGAGACCAATGGGATTGTGGCCCGTGAACCTGTGATAATCCTGGGTGTTGTTGCTGTTGTGGCTGGTGCAGATGTTGAAGATGTTACTCCTGGGATGGATGTAGAGACAAATGGGGTTGTGGCCCGTGAACCTGTGATAATCCTGGTGGTGGTTGCTGTTGTGACTGGTATAGATGTTGAAGGTGTTACTCCAGGGCCTGATGTAGAGACCAATGGGGTTGTGGCTCGTGAACCTGTGGTAATCCTGGTGGTGGTTGCTGTTGTGACTGGTATAGATGTTGAGGGTGTTACTCCAGGGCTGGGTGTAGAGACCAATGGGGTTGTGGCCCGTGAACCTGTGGTTATCTTGGTGGTGGTTGCTGTTACGGCTGCTGTAGATGTTGAAGATGTTACTCCAGGTGTGGATGTAGACACCGCTGGGGTAGTTGCCTGTGATCCTGTGGTAATCTTGGTGGTGGCTGCTGTTGTGGCTTGTGTAGATGCTGAGGATGTTGTCCCTGCTGTAATATATAACAGTGGTGTACATGGATCATCACCAACCTCTGGGTAGACACAATTTATGGTTTGATGCTGACATATTAACTCTTGGAACAATTTATGTTAAATTTGGATGGAAAAATGTATCGAGGCCAGATTTCTGAAACCTCATCCTACGAGATATCACAGCTGCCGAAGTTCTTCAAATAACTGATTAATTTCTCACCGGCATTTTCATTTTAAGAAGCTGTAACGAATATATGTATCTTTGTGTACGCAGAATTACCAACCAACAAGACATTTAAATAGCTGAAGTAATAAATCTCCAACTTGAATATTTCAAATAATTTGGAGGAACAACATGAATGTTTGAGAGAAAGGTGTTAAGATATGTAAATCACTTACCTGTAATTTGAGGTGTGGTGGTTGGAGGAAGATCTATCGAAAGATGGAAGAAATTTGGAATTCGGAATTACAGTATTGTATTAATTTACACCATTTCAAACTTACCAATATGATAAAGATAACATGAATATTATACTAGCTCAAATTCTGAGTAACAATAACTAGCGGTAGTTCTGTTGAGTCACATGCATACATGGGATACTAGCAAACACATGTCAGACATGAATACTGACAATATTTATATTCTTGACGACATACCAGCCTGCATACTCATGCAAAAGCCTGGTATAGTGAATTTATCATATTGAAGGGCCATTTTCCTCATTATTTAGCATATATCAACAACACGAAAGAAAGACACGAATAAATCAACGTTGAACAACATAAAAACAGAGACGTGCAGCATTGATTCCTTTTCATCTGTTGCACGAAGAACAATAACTTGATGAAATACAGCATTCTGACATTGCTGTTTATGTGGTATATAAATCCTCGGATAATAATTCATTTCTTAGTTTCATCTGCAAATTATAATGGAATTTCTCTTACACAACTCTAGCAGTCAAATTCATCTGAAACAGTTCTTGCCTGCACTTGCTGCACATGCATCCTTGACTGCATTGCAACATGAGAAATATTAATTGGTATACGAACTGTGGCCAACTGAATGGTATATAAATCCTCGGATAATAATTCATTTCTTAGTTTCATCTGCAAATTATAATGGAATTTCTCTTATACAACTCTAGCAGTCAAATTCATCTGAAACAATCTTTCCCTGCACTTGTTGCACATGCATCCTTGACTGCATTGCAATATGAGAAATATTAATTGGTATACGAACTGTGGCCAACTGAAACTTGACGCCAATCAAAACCCAATAAAATTTACTCGGAAACGTGATAAAGCAATAAATACAGCAATCTGGAATTGAAGTCGTTATGTGTAGCAATGGAACAGACTGAAAATTGTGATGAATACAATGGACAACAGATGACTAGAGACTGGAGAGGACAATGGAAGGAAGACCTTTTGCCCAACATATGGCAACACGGGAGAGAACTCCTCCGGTTTGTATTTTAGCTCAACAGATGGCGAGACTGTAGAGGACTGGTCCTCTCAAGTATGAGTTGGGAAAATCTTTATTATGAACAGGTGCTCAACCAATGAGATGTGGAAATTGTTCTCTGTAGTGAAGAAATATTGGAATATTCATGTACATAATTTGATGTGTCTTTCAAAGAATAATGCAGTCTAATAGTCTCGACTTCTCCAGCAGATATCCCATTTTGCTTTTGATTACTGTTATAACGAGCCCAATCGGTTCTCCAAAATATTTTTATTTTTTAAATTTTTAAATCATCATGTGATGTAATGAAACCGTGTTTACACAATCAAATGACTAGAACATGGGGAAAACATGGCCCGCACATCAAATGCAAGAAACCACTGATCACTCCATTGGACAATAGGTAATGCAGATATGACCGAAAGTAGTCCGATACATCATTGTTACTGAAATAGTCATTACAAAGAGAAAAACTAGACAAATGTGCATGCGCTGTTCAATATACCAGATATACGCAACTGATCACCGGAAACAGAGTAACTGTAACTAACGTTAGGGATTTTAAAAGTTTAAGGAAAACTGGACCGCAGCAGTAGAACATTTGATTTTATTTTACCAGTTGAAATAAAGACACAGTTTGAGAAAAGTAGAATCCACTATTTTTGAAATGCATATTAGAGACCACATACAAATGTAACTGCTTTTAACAAACAACAGAGCAACATAGAAGCAAAACTATAACATTCTCTCTTGGGACAGTCCTCGATAAACATTTAATACATTGAAAGCTTAATAAAAGTGGTAGAAGAGTTCTCACCTGAGCAGCGTGTGTTACAGTCACCATATGTACAGAAACACTGGTAGCTCCCTATCCGATTAACACAGATCTCGTAAGGGGAACAGTCATTTGGTATTAAACACTCGTTCACATCTGTTTCACACTTGCTACCATTCCAAAACGGACTACATACGCAGCCTGTCGTCTTGCTGCACGAGATTGCCCCAGAATGACAGTCACATCTGTTCGCACAGCCCTCTCCCCAGTAATTGGAACGACATGCTAAATTAAGGGATAAAATGCCATTAGGAATGAATGCACCCACCAACATCCAGTGCAGAAAGCTGTTTATTTTCACACCGAGTACGATACGGCATATTCAGGAATATTGTGGTGTAAGCACTGCACAAGTCTGAGCTCAATGAAATAGACAAATCACACAAAAAGTTACGTACTTGATTGTAAACCAGACGGTAATCAGTATCTATGGGTACTTCCCACAGTAAACACTTGACCCACCTTGACATGTCACTGGATCATTGTATGTGGTGCTCCCCACAGGACAATTGCATATGAAGGTACCGTCTAAGTTCATGCACGTGTCTGGTGGTGAACAACCGTTCAGCTGACTATCCTTGCACTCATCGATGTCTGAAGATAGAAATATCTAACGTCAGTAATGCGAATGAATAACTTTGAGATGTTGGGAATCCACTAAACATCTTGCTCTAATATGAATGATTTGAATTTACAATGCCGTGCCAATGAATTTGGAACTTTTTTGCCTGGAATGATTAATGTAATCAATACACAGAAGTTTCGATAGGACCAGAATGGCAGTCAAGATCACAAAATGTATGATCCTGTATTACATGTTACAATTCTGTGACAAAACATCACTGGATTTGGATACTTGTGTCTTCGTCGTCATTTATAGACTAAATTTTTCATACTAGTTTCATAAATATGAACAGTGGTAAAGTTTTTTCATCATTTCCTGTGTCACAACTGGCAGTCTGGGCATATCTTTGATCATGTAACAGAGATATCTGTCCACAATTTTCACCGTCACACACGAATATTTTATAGAATGACAGCAGTTATATTGAAACTACGAGTATAGAAAAATACTGCTTTCAAATAGTCCCAGTAGCTAAACTCTCTCTGTCAATACTTTTGACAGTCTGTCATATAGTCTAAGTGGTTGCATAGAGTGTCAGGGGGGTTGGTTTAATGTCACACTCAAGGTTGTTTCACTCAAATGGTGATAGTTTGGTTTTTGGGGGAAGCCGGAGTACCCGGAGAGAACCACTGCCCTTCGGCAAGTAACTGACAAAGTTTTACACATGCACCAGCTGGGCTTGAACTCGTGCCGGTTCAGTGGGGTGAGGCTAGCGATCACCAGCGAAAAGCCTTAGAAAACACGGCCGCCGAGGGCCCCTACAGGGTCAGAAATGTTATTGTTGGAAATTCTCAGTAGATATCTAGTCTCTTAAGTTGTGCAGATCGATTCACGTAATGAAGCAAACTCACCTCGACACACAGTTTCATTAACCAGTGTCCATCCGAGTGAACAAAAACATTCAGGTGCACCATTGATGATCCTACACCCCTGATCACAACCCAGAGAGTCACATCCTGATATTGCTCCTGTTTTTGAAGAAATAACACCTCAGCATTAAACTCAAAAGTTCATTTACCATCACCTACTGACCAAAAAGTGGGGCGGATGGGCAGATTTTATTTTTACATTTTTGTTTTAGCTTGGTATACAGTCTTATGAAATGTATGCCGTCAAACCCGCTAATTAATGTTTTGTTGATAACGTTTGCAAAATATACTAACTTTGGTCGATGGTCAGACTGTGAACCCAGAAAGATGTTTGACGGCACACAAAAGCCGAGTATAAATGTGTTTTAGACATTTGCAGGAAAATAAAAACATTCTTCAAGGTTGCGAGAACAATTGGGGTAGGCATTGACTATCAACGAACAATTCGTATTAATGAGCCTACACTGCATTCTTGCTCATGTGAGATGACATTTATTGTTTATTCCCCAGTGATTTAGTTATTACTGTATGCATATGCTGAGATCCACTGATCAACTTGGCATAATACAGGAGGAAGGTTCATGTGAGCACCTTTCTGGTTGATTTCGTGTTTAGTTGATTTCATTGGTTAAAACATTCCTCACTTTATAGTAAGTCTGACTGGTTGAATATCCTCGCACTTTTTTCTGTAAAACTTATATACATGTATATACACATGGAACCTGTTGTAAACTAACATTCGTGACGATGACATAAAATAATATATGTCGAAATATTTACCTACAGAAAGCTTGTCGCTAATATTTTCGGATTCGCCTTCCTGATGTATGGATGTTATTTCATATTATTCTACCATACTTTGTTCTCTTCAAAGTCGGAGTCGAGCAATAAATTGAATTGAATTGTGTGAGTTAATCATCCATTGACATCAACTGTTTTTTCCTCATCCACCGAACTTAAAAATTCATCAAGTATTTTACAGTAAATTTGGAAATTCAGAAAAAGATAGGCATAACATAACATGAAACAGAAAATATGACAATGTCCAGGCCACACAGAAAAGCGTTGCAGGTCCAATGTCACAGTGTCTCGAAAATAGCATGAAAGGTATTGACAATTCCATCAATACTGTATTCATTTTTGTAAAATTATTTAATCAAAATGGGAAACCATGCTGTATTCATGGTATATATATATATTCTTCAATATGTGCAGAAGTCAAAATCTTCACGCTGAAAAATGAATGCGCTCTGAATGAAGGTGACAGAAGATATACAAGCTTTGATTGGGATAGATGTTGATCTAGGCCGTCGATTTTCCGATGAAATAATCAGCATGTAGGCACACTTTCCAACGGAATAACCACCCATATTGCACTATTAGACAGCTGGTCTTTACCTGTGAGAGTACATGTCCGTCCATCAGCATTCAGCATGAATCCATTGAAGCATTCACAGCTGTATGATCCTTCTTCATTAGTGCAATTATGACTGCAGCCACTAATCAACTCATCACATTCATTTATGTCTGATGAGAAAAAGAAAGTATCACTAATATATCTGTAACAAAAGTACTTATAAACATGACAAAACAATAAGATAGTAAAGTCATGTTTTAGAAACAAAATGTGAGAAAAGTAATTTGGATGTTATCAACTATGATAAATGTTCTTCTATGGCGTTCACTTTTAACATCTCAAGCACTGAAATCACAGTGTCTGATGGGATGTCGAGAAACATGCATCGGTATTCCATGGGCGTTGTTTTGCAGCATCACATATGTTCTTGAAACTTTCATCTCATATTGCTTCTAATGTGATGTCATAGACACCGGAGCACATTATCTGACGTCAGCTCAGGCATTTCCCATTTTCTACTGGTTCACTGGACCAGGATGAAGAATCGAACATATAGTGGCAACAGAATACCAATCTGAAGACGTCTTACCGTAGCAAGTGGTAAGATCCTCAGCCAAACGATAGCCATCATTGCAACTACATTCGTAGCTTCCTCTAGTGTTAATGCACGTATGAGGTGCACATATGTCGGTGTCATTAAAACACTCATCAAATTCTGTTGAAGAAAAGGATATATTTATAAATGGTGCATTTATGTAAAAGATAATTCAACACTATAGCTATGGTCATCTGTACAAGAATTATGATAAAGCGAGCACTAATACCATGTTTTATAACCTGTAGAGAGACAGGACTGCAAAACCAATGCATAGGTGTACAGGCCTTGCTTTTCGTATACATTTACGGTAATTCAAACTGAGTCTCGCAATCTTATTCTACGAGAATCCAAGGAAATCCAAAGCTATCATTTCCATACAAATTTCCAAAGTTTTACGGAAATCTGTTGAATTCCCGTGAACTGTTCTGTGGGACTGCTGATAGGAATTGGATTCCGTGGAACAGCGAGCCCTGTATATTGAAAATGGACTGAGATCTGAAAGAAACTGCATTCGTCGGGAATAGGCGCCATGACATGACAATATCCTAGGCGGCCTGTCTTCCGGAGCAATCTTTCAGGTAAATTAGCATATTTTTGCTGTAATCAACAAATGTCTACAGCCATGAAGTGCCAGAATAACTAATATATGCTGCATTATTAAAGAACAAAATTGGTAGAAAATGATTTGATGGAGTTCCTTATTGACCTTATCGATTTGGACAAAATTGGAAGTTAAATGCGACAGACAATACCTGGATTTATCGCTTCATAGATCTGGGCAGTGGTGCATTATATGTAATTCCATGTTTTATGTGCTAGTTATTATTTCATTGTGGTCATATGTTACTATCGAATCCCCCAGTTTCCAGTGATATTTGCCTAATCATGATACTTGACTTGAACCATTTATAATTTTCTCTGTTGTGCATTTTCATTGAATGCAAGTCTCTTCTGCAAACTGGCGTGAAGGGAGAGCCGTCTGTTAGATGTCATATCCAACCAGAACCAAGCTTCAAAGTGTGCACTAAAGTTTCAGGTGACTGTTCCTACTTTTTCTACATCTTTCTTGTGAGTTTGGATAACAGCTGGTAGTTAGTTCATATTACCTCTAAAATGCATATTGCTTCTAGGCTTACTCAGTTCCTGATATGTTAGAAGTGTAGGCTACATGTACAAGTGGACATACCAAAACAGGCTCCATCTACAGACACATAGCCGATGTCTGGACATGCTGAACATCTGTACGGCCAACCGGAGACTTGTTGCTCCTGTGGGGTCAGGTCTGTACATGCAGCAGTCTTGTCCTCAAAATCACATGGGTTACCCTGACAGCCACTAAAGTCCAGCTCACAGTGATTCCCTGGACGGAAAATACATGTATATAGGGATAAATTACATAACCTAAAACAAATAAACAATATATCATAGCCATTGTTTACCGCTTTTTATTGGTTCCTGCTTTCTTAACCTAATTCAAAACCGTATTTGCTCCAAACATCTTCAGTAACCCTGATTTTCTTCCACTTGACTAACAGTAGTGTGACATCTGTATCTATTATTACCAAAAATGTAGTCATCAAATATTCTAATATCAGCAATTGCAGATCCAAACACAGCATATTTGATTTAAGAATCCAATTTTCTCCAAGAGTAAATGTAAATAATGGATTTCTGTTTGAAAATTTGAATTGAACAATGAAACGCTTCAAACCCGGAACATATAGATTCTATAGAAATTCATTAAAATTAGGCTAAATAAATAAACGTCATATTATAATGTACCACACTCCTGACAAATCTGTCGACGCTATATAGCTGAAATATTGCTGAACGCAAGGTTAAATCATAATTCTCTTTCTCAAGATAACTACATGTACATCAAAACTGATCAGTATACCTGTCCATCCCAATAGACAGTCACATCCTACGATCTGGAATCCTTCTGCTACAAGGCTGTTATCCAGGATAACGGACCAATCACATGTGCCATGTCCAGAACAGTCACAGACATTGATGAGAACAGTGTGGGCAGCCGAGACGTTCCCCTTTTCATCAACAGCACGGAACCTGAAGATATAAATATACCCTGTAACCATAGTAACAATCTGCATATCCCTCCACGGATATATCCGAGGACAAGAATGTGATCTGGACGTCCTTCATTCCGTGACTGCTTCAACGGAGTTCTGTGGAATTCTGGGGATAGCTTAAAGCTAAATACGAAGTAAGATTGCCTTAATAAGTCTTGATGTGTCTGATGGGGCACCCTAGATTACAGAAATGATAGTCTTAACAGTCTGGGTGAGTTTACTGGAGTCGCCTACGTCAAAGGTTAGATCGTAATGTGTTACAATGCAATTCAACAGCAATACATGTAGCAGTCATGGCAGTTGCTGGATGTTAATACTTTACTTGTAAGCAGCAATCTTAAGCATTCGAAGCAGGGTCACATATGAATATATTGTGGGAAAGAGAATAATCCAAATATGCCGCCTCTCCAACTTTTCTACCGTACTAAGAATGAATCTTGGAGATCATACCTCATCGTTTGATGCTGCAAATCAAGTGGAGTCCACTGCACACGTATTTTGTTGCTGTTAAATCGCGTATAATTTGCTGTAGCTGGGATATCCATGAAGGTATTCACATCAATATTGCCATTATCTCCATCCGGGTCTTCCACTACCAGGTCAAAGGTCACAGTTTCACCCACTATTGCATTGACGAAGGTGATTCCACTGATGGTTGGTGGGATATTGCCTGCAGTAAAGATTGAAATCAGGATGATCATTCAAACTTGAGTGGGCAATGTGCAATGTACATGTATGTCAAGAAAACTTGAATTTTAAATCTCACGTTACGTGTTATCATTCAGTTTCAGCAACAAATACGTTACTAAGCATGTACTGAAATAAGTGAATTTGAAGGATATAGCCGAGCAATCATCTGCTCATCTCAAATTTATTTTATTTGGGAACTTGATATTGATGTGTTTGGTGACTATAGTAGGTTTGTCTACAACATTATTACCTATAGTATTTGGCAGATAGCCATCACACGTGTCCACTGGTCGGTATTTACGATAGTAATTACACATTCGACTATTCACACAGCACGAATCAAATGCTCTCTCATCAACATTCTGGTCCAGTATCAACGAAGAGGGAGCCAGATCGCTTTTTAGCAAACTTCCAAAAGAACTTCCCAGACGACTGTAACAACATTTCTGCAAGGGATATTAATATGGTTACAGTACAAAATCACTTTCTACCAGTTATGATATAAAAGCGTGGTGTAACTACACAGTACACTGAACAAGTTATTCACTGTGAGAACTTCATGACCAAGTTTGTAAAATATAATCTACAGTATAAATTTATTCTTGGTGAACCTCTTCAGTCCCTCAACATGCTTGAGTTAAGAACATCCAAGGTGATCAACTATGCAAATTACGATCAATCATATACGGTGATCAGATACGGTAATTCCCCTTATAATTCAATCACAGGAAGTGAAATTTCCCCAAATAAAACAAGGGGGTGATCAAATTTATTAGAACAGGAAGTTGACGAAATGTAATAAAACATGAATATAATTCATTATTTCTTCGTTATTTTAATCACTATGGAGGCCATGGTGATCAAATATATTAGAAAAACAGAGTAAATTCTGACCAAAAATTGGAGAGATTGAATTCTAATAAGGGAATTGGACTATTATTATTATTATTATTATTATTATTATAGCAATTCATGTTTTGGTAAAATTTAAATTTAGGTAAGGAAACTCTCTAATTCTGGGATGTTATTTATTGTGTTGTTACCTGGGTGAAAGTTGCATTCACTGTAATTCGACTCAGCGCACAGTTTGTAGTTGTATTGAAGTCAAACTCTGGGTCCTCTATAGCTTGTTCTTCTGTACATGGGCATGGGATAACATCGGTCATGTCAGCAGCCCCGATCCCACTAGGAAACTCCTGTATTTGTGCTATTGTCCATGACTTACACTGACAGATGTGATTGATGCACGTTAAATCCTGACTAGTTAGATCAAATATCCACCGGCCAACGAGTTCTGTGAGATGGACAAATAAGTATACTGTACAGTAGATTGCAATTTTCATTCTCAGCTGTATTGAAGACATGACTACCTGTCACATAATTGTACCCTCTGCAGAAAACTAGAGAGAATGATCTGTACCACATACATGTATGCTGTGATGTGGGTTCAAGCATATTATTCTGAATGAAAGTTTCCCAAGCCAATCTAAATGTATAATGTTTTGATGTACAGTCACATAATATACATGTATATTAAAAGCAGAACAGAAAATTTAAAGTTCAGGTGGAAAAGATATGTTGTTGCCGTATTTGGTTCATGAAATTATTCTCACAGGTTGCTGAGATACATGTATTGTATTTCAAGGATCTTTGGGTTTGGTGCCAATTTGGTATGCAAATGAGCTTTGAGAATATCGCGCGGGGCACTTGCATATTTTCTATTCTGTAATACAAAGGATACTTATGCTTTTGCATTCCATTGACATTGTCTACATTTGTAGTTCGGGGAAACAAGACAGACATTGAGACAATATATGAATGGACAAAGGTTTGATATAAGAGAGGACCACAAGCACAAATCCATTGGACAACACTTCCCTGCCTGGCAATTCCAGTTTCCATTTTGAGAAAAAAATACTTTAGAAATATATTCGAACGAGAAATTGAATAGATCACCACTAAGCAGGACTGTATAGACTTAAACAGGGATCTAGTATTTCTATCACATTACAGAGATTATTCACTTATTTATATTAATTAATTACCATTACCATTCACATGTTTTGTAGTGCTATGGCTGATTACCCGGGTTTTTGCCGACTATTTTCTATTATACCATTAATACTTACATGTAACTGTACTAATTGATCTATTTTGTCTTTTTCACGGTTACTAATAAAACTGATTTATTATTTGATACTCTCATGTCATGAACCACTGTGCTAGTTTTAGTCCTTGTGAATGTACACCTACATTTATGATGACCATCTCACTGTACACCTAAGGAAGTAAATTTATCTGCTTAAGAACGTGTTTAATAAGTCCAGAAAGTCTCAAAAGGTGTTACGTTCCAATTATTTTCATACATTAACATTGTGTTTACAGGTTACTGGATATCAATAGTTTGGTTTTGGTTATCCATAGTTTCAGAAATATGATTACCATAACAACTGGTAACCAAGTGTTTTGTTCCAGGAACTTATGTGGCAGGTGGCAATTTAGGCCATCTTGGACTTAGTCAAGATGGATAACTGATTGGTAATTGATATCATACAAGGAATCTGTTTGAACACTTTGTCTACATATAGATCTGTTGAAATGTACTCGTCAATTAATTATATAATATTGTTCAACCTATTATCTTTTCTATACACAGAATAAATATATCTTTTGCCGATCAAGCTTTCATTTACGCCAATTAAATCCTTAACTATATATGTCTGTGTATATCCTTTGTGTATTTCTTGAACGCATTTTGCGTAAAGTACAGTAATGTAAGCATGAATCATCATCCAAATTGGAGACATATGCAAGAGAACCAGACCAATGGTTTTCCTTAAATTGACTTTCTTTCGTACCTGTGTTTCCCTGTTGGGCACTTATATCAAATAGATCTGAGCGGTTGAGATAAAAATTGTAGAAATTCTCTCCATCGCCGCCATCGTAGCCAATACTGATAAATCTATTCTTCCCCATCCTATCCCAGCCATCTTCACCTGGGTCGTAGTTGTAGATAAGAACTGTCCGCAGACCATCGCTCACCACAGCAGCTTGAAATGTTATGTTCTGTCAAGGGAAATAAAGATGTCAGCGAACCAGTCACCCTTTGATAGCCAAATTTGGCTTCAATACGTGCCTGCAGGATTATTTTACTTCAATTTTGGTATGTTGTGAAACTTTCTCTCTCCCTAATGTATCCACTATCCCAGCAAATTTTGATATATAATGATTTCCTGATTCTGGGGTCACAGTGACCTTGATCTTTGACCTTGAGCTTAATTTTGGTACATGACACATCATCTGCCATATATAATTTATCTATACTGATTCAAAAATACATATTTAATGATTTTCTGAACTTGGGGTCGAAGTCACCTTCACCTCTATTTAGATATGTGACTCATCGTCTCCCCAAATGTATCTACTAAAAGAAAATTGTGATTTCGACTATTTTCTGATATTGGGTTACTGTGACCTTCATATCCAGCATTCTTGCGCATTCGGCAGGCTATTGACAAGTATTTATCACGGCAAAAATGTTTCATAATTTTCAATTTGAAAGTGGAAGACAGAAGATCAAGCTAACACATTCCTTAACTTCCATGAGAATTTAAAAACAGTATATTTAAATTCGTCATGAACTCAGCGAGAGCTAATAAAGTCACAGATTTTCTTGAGATTCAGTTTTCAAATGTAGGACGAATGAAATTTCGATGTCAACATGACGTAATAATGATGTTTTGGCCAGTAGTGAAGTCGTAGAGTGTAATGACATTCATAAACTTACATAAACATGAGATGTCCCTAAATAGATGTATTACACATCGGCTTATATTCTTGCATCACAGTCTTTTCTCTCAATTATGTATATTTTTCGTGGAAAGCCACGACAATAAGGTTGATTATTGAGATATTACTTTAGGCTAAACCCGTTTTTGAACAGCTGCACTCGTTTCTGTTTCTGTGCAAATTGGCATGTATAAAATTGTAAAGTACTCGGCGAATGGAATGTTGATGTAACATTTATGGCCCAATCCAATTGTTTGAAGGCACCCCTGTCGCGTTTGCAATAAAAGATAATGTGTTCTTCCCTCTGGTCAACTTTTTATGACATTGCCTTCCACAAACATTTTGTGCTCAATATACACCAACATTTATAACTTCTCAGAGTCATTGTTATATGTAGTTCATAATATGGCTAGGCTATAATTTTTTATGACTTTCGTAAGTTGGTCCCCTGACTATTGAGTTGACAACCTGATACTTCAAACCAAAATTGTTGAATATGTGAGTTTGGTGCTAAACTAGGCATATGGTGGTAAGAAGAAAACAGAGACAGTTGGTTGCATGGATATACGAAACATACAAAATATCGGTTAGGACAATATCCTAATGTCAGCTTTATTTGGCCGTAAAACCCCAGAATGAATACCAACTCATACCAAAATACCATACAGCTTTCGACTGATTGGGAAGGATTCTGACTATAGAATACTTCCAGGCATTTAATTTGGATCCACTCATTATAGAGACATGAGCACTTATATCAAATAGATCGGAGCCAATGAGATAAAAATGGTAGAAATTCTCTTCATCACCGCCATCGTAACCAACGCTGATTTTCAGATGCTGATATATATGTGCTACAAAGTATATTACCTTGGGAAGACTGTTGGGGATGTAAGGCCAAGATTGCTGCCAGGTAACGATGAGACCCCAACATGCCTGGAAGGTGAAGTCCAAGCAGCTATCACCCGCTGCCAGTTGATCATAAAAATTTACTTCATCTGAAAGGATCTGTAATACCTCATTGTCTCTTTGTCTCATGGACAAAAAATCATACTGATGATAGTAAACATTTGTCGCATGTGCTAGATAATCTCTCTCTGTCCAGAACGGAGCCAGAATTGCCGTATTGATACCATTTAGTGGAAATGACTGGGGGATGTACCCTTCTGTTTTGTTACCGAAGGACAGGAGGCCATATTGGTTGATCTGAAAGACAAATTAGCATCCAGAGAATTAGGCTTACATACACAACTTGAGTCTGCAGTATCAATGCTAGAGAGATATAGAACCAACGAATTGGTTGGATGACGATGCCGTTCAAACCAGTGTAAAGTTTCAACTGCAAAATAGCCAGTAAACTATAATGGCATGCAACCGACAATATTTGAAATATGAGCTTTTCACTCTGAAATTGACAATTTTTTTCAAAGCCACCAACGATTTTTCCCAAGAACCATATATATATCTCAGAGCACCAGACTTCTGAAGAAGGAATAACAATATGCTGTGAGCCAAGCAGGGCATAACGCATTTGGGTTTTTCAAACCTTAATAAACATATAGAGTAGTCCAGTAGACTGTAGCAACAACTAATGACACAATTGTCACCACTGGGACAAGAGTGTCATTAGCAGTTGTCAGGTCCCATATTAAATGTCACAGTTGTGTCAATAGTGGTTAATTGGCACTGTATGCAGAGTCAACCTCTTTTGACACAATACTGAAAGTTGTGTCATTAGTATTTGCTATTTTTCTTATCATACTTGACATTATTATCCCTCAAACTAATCGTAGCATTTCCATTGGTCAATGTACAAATCTGTACACTGTGTCTGACCATATTGGCGCTGTTCACCCGGGTCTTCACTGGCAAATACACCATACTCCGGTCTATGACACATAAGCCGATAAGAAGTTCTGGACAATGAACAGATCAATCAAATTCAAAAGTGAAACAACAAACTCAATTATTTATGTAAATACATTTTTATTAGAATGCCTATCAATATTATATTTCACAAACTAAATATACAGGTTTGAAGAGTATTTTTTGTTATATTATAGATTTCACAAACATGATGATAGAATGTATAAACACGTAACCTATTTACAAATGTAAGCTTAGAACTCAAAATATCTCCCAACATTTTTAATTTTTAATGAAACCGCAAGATAAAATATATGTACACAATGTGTGAACGTTCTAGCTCGATTGCGTTCTGATTATGGATAGACATGAACTTGAAATCCGCAACATGTGCTATTTGTAATAAAAAAAAATGGTCTAAATCGAGTCATCCAGACCCCATCGTATCGTACCATGCCCTTTACACAAAGCAGATGATTAAATATTCAGAAAGATAGATAGAAAGATTATTACGATTACAAGCGTCTGGTCGGTCATTCATAATTCAGCCGTCGTCTATTAAAGAATATCCGCGTCCATAATCCAAGGACCTATTCCATATAACAGTATTAGCACCAAATTCAAAAAGACAATCACAGTATACATAAACATAGGCCAGTTGTAGGCTTCATACAACCTTACCTAAACAGTTGAACTAATATACAGCAGCTGGACCGTTGATCTACCTGCAGGCATCATGTCGAAGTTGCTAGAGACAACGATTGAACCTTAAAGTCTGGATAATTTACAACTATAAAAACTCATTTTCTGGCCATTTGCATGTAGTTAAATTTTCAGCCCTCAGAGATTCGCCGATTTGGACTCCTTCTCTTCACTTAAAACTTTAAAATTGTGTCAACCGTTCCTTCCGGATTTCCCAAATGACATTCGTCTTTTATGATTTGCCCCTCTTATTTCAGTCGAATGTCCCCCAACCTCATCTAATCTGAATGAGTGTCAGTTTGTCACCCCTTAAACTAAACTTACCTCCCATGGAGCTGAACATGTATCAGGGTGCTAAATTTAGCTAAAACAATCCTGTGCTAAAAGAAATTCAACATGAAAACTTGCTCGCGGGAATTGGTCCTTGCACAATTTTGAAACACTTGCACAATTTTAAAATATTTTAAAATGCGCAATTTTGAAATGCCCAGCATAATTTACAATCGTGCAGAAAACACTGCACTGTTATTCCTTAGTGCTGTATCTACAACATCAGAGCATGGCATCTTCAATATTTTACAGAGAGTCTTTAAAATGTCACTTCCTGTCTAATGTTAGGTTAATTGTCACAGCGCTCCACACATTGTAGTTAAACGCTTCCTTCAACTCACACGACAGATTGTCTGGCTGAAGTCGGGGAGTAGTTCTTTGCCCCAAAAAGCGCTGATTTCGTGAGACCACTCGTCGTTCAGCAGTCGTCGTTCGGGTTTCGCGCCTACAGTACTAGCGTGGGCAACGGTTTTTGTCGGAAAGGAGACCGGTTTCGTAAATAGACTGAGATATTTATGTTGAATTCAAGTGGTAGAGTTTCACAAAAATTGACTTTTGAACCCTATCGGGCTTGGGGAGTGGGCATTCTATCGTATCTCCGGAACGACAAAAATGAGAACTGATACTCCGTGGCTTTTAGTTATCATATTGTGGTCATATTGAGCTTATTTGCATAACCCTCCGAGCAGAGGATCATAGGCAAATTCAAAATGGCGGCCATGTGGGGTACAAGAATAGTCATGTTTTCGTAATTTTTCTTTAATATTTCTGCTTTTCTACGAAGATAAGCGGGCAAAAACTATTTTATTTCACATCAGATTATTGTTTATTAATTTATCATTCACTTTTTGTGAAGAAAACAGATAAATGAAAAATCCAAAAAAACTGATCGAAAAATCGAACAAAAAATGCCTTTTTGAAAAGCGGTAATATCAAAGCGGCCATGTTGCATTTTTTCAGCCCGCTAGGTCAAGGGACAAGAAAAAGCCCCGGACAAATAGGGTTAACGCTATAACTCCATGTTAATTTTAAAAAGGCTTAAGGGATAATAACTTCGTTATTCGGGTTCTTTTCCAGGGTGTATGAACTATTATTACCCTCTTTGAAACTCATATCCTTTGGCTGACACCTCAGGCCGTAGGGCCTAAGAGTTTCAGCATGAGTTAATAAAAACCAAAGCAACCAACGTTCCTATATGTTTTAAATGTTTACATGAATTCTACTGTTATGGAATCACTGTTTGGGGATGTTTTTAAACTTTAAAGAGACTGTCAGGGAAAATTTGTTACGTCAAGTAGACGTTCTAAAGATTATCATTGAGTTATACCTTCCAAATTATAAATAATGTATAAATCCTCATAAAATATTGCTGATTGCTGAACTGTTATTTTGTCCAATGTAAAATGTTCCTGTTAAACGTATATCTTCTCTACAGTTGTTATTAAATGGTATGCCTTTCATTCAAATTCAACTCGTGTTCGTCAGGTTTATAAATTGTTGGAAATATAATCGCGCATGAGACACGTCTTCCTGTGCTATTGGTATGTTTCTAGAGTCCATAGGAAGCGAATCGAAACACAACCGCAGGCTAATCCGGCTAATATATTGTCAAAGAAAGAATATGAAGTGAATTTTCTTCAAAAAGTTTTCTTCTGTCGCGGTCCGCTTTTCTGTGGATTTCATGTTTACATTGCATCCAGTCCTTATGGACTTTGTAATGTTGTTTTGATACGTTTCTATATGCTATATGTATATACGTATGAACTTGCTTGTGTTACTTTGGCAAAATATTGTTGAATTGAATAGAATTTTCATACAACCTGGGGAAAACCTGAATAACTAATACATCTTTATAGGCAGTGAATGTACATTTCGACCACGATTATCAAAACAAGAGCGTATACTCTCTACTGAACTTGAATGAGAAGTTCACTCTAGTAAGAGTGGAAGTTCATCCCGCTCATGTCGACTGAAATGAACTTAAGTGTGAGTGAAATTCACTCAAACTTGAGCGAAAGTCACTCAAATTTCACTCAATTTTGAATGAAGTTGATTCCAGTGAAGTCCCCAGTTGTGACAATGAACACAAGTGTCCCAGTCACCTACTATTGCCAGAAGCTTGCGATCTGACAACTGTTAATGACACAATTGTTCCAGTTGCAACAATTGTATTAGTAGTAGCCACAGTAGACTAACGGAAAAGTCCTGGGTTAAAATAGACTGAATTCAGACTCATTTATCCATCACTCCGTTCAGACAGTCGAACTGATATTCAGACAAGGGTTGAAGGAAAAACAACAGATCGGGGCAGGGACCGGCATATACAATATCGGTACTCTATATGTGGAGTAGTCCTATTTTAATCTTGAACGTAGATCGATAAGGAGCCAGTCCATATCTACATTCAAGATTGAACTAGAGTAGTCCGAGCTTCCTCTAATCCCTGGCCATGTTCGAATCCTGCATGGGACTTGACCAATTTTCAGCACTAGAATCTGTGCTATACCAAGATAGTGTAATCCCAAAATAACGGAAATATTTTTATATTACAGCTTGTCAGTTGTCAGAGGAAGCTCGCACCACCGTGTATGTGGAGGCAGTCAAGGGTTTATTATAATATAGTGACATGGATCGATTATGAACAGGGCGTATAGCACTGGTACCGTACTCTATGAGGAATCACTTACGTGGAAGAAGTCATGGGTTAGATGGAAAATGGTGACAGGAACTGATGTATATATCCTGTCCGATGTATAATTCCCAATAGAAACGCCTTGACCACGTAAATTCAGAAGGTTTGCATCATTTTCCGCTCCCCCGTATGGAAGAAGGGTTGACCAGTTGCCTGAAATATAATGATAAATTTTTGAGTGTTTCATTCTGAAGCTCTCGCAGAGTGATGTTTCAATAATTACATAGTGTAGAAAAATAAATAAATAAAACACTAAATATGGTATACACCGGTGTAAAGGGATAAATGTCCGGCATTGGAAAAAATATCCGGCTCATATATCTAATAACCTAGCTTGGATATTTTCTTCAAGTCTTGTAAGACATATGCTTCTAAAGAAAAGCATATACACAGGGACATTCTCTTCGTTTACACATGGTACAGCTCAAGCTCACGGCAAATAGCAATCTTAGTAAACTCAGATATAATATCACGGTATATGATCCCGATACACCATCTTGGTTTACCTGGATTGGACAAACAGAAGGCATATTGATTTTGATATATCTTGGAGAGTGCTTGCAGTGCTTCTTGGAAATAAAGATTATCCAAGTTAATTCAGCTTAAAACCTTGCCGATGAAAAAATTATTGTAACAGTCTACCTATCAGAAGCTGATGACATCGCGCTTTTGCTGTTGTCGTTTGCAACGTTTGTATTACACACCATGTAAACGGTGTACGCCAGAAGTGGATGGTAGTCTGAACAAACTACCAACGGAAAGTGTAAGAACAATAATGCTACATATGCTTGTCGACGTTTATGAATTTTGGCAATATTTGTCAATCCATGGAGATATCCAACACTTTGACGGTCACATCGGCACATTTTTTTTTTAAATTTATGTATTATTTCGGGACTTTCACAGACATATCTCGGACATATATACAGTTCATGAAATCAGCACACATGAGCATAAGCGAATCAAGTCATTTGAATGTCAGTCACTATCTAAACAAAAATGAAAAATTGAACACCGGGCATTAAAATCTTCCCAATTACAATTGATATCGGCAATACACTTTTCTACAAAGTAATGGAAACGTAAATCGTTCTTAACCCGTTGTATATGTACTCTTTGTCCCTTTGTCCTTTGCCTATATGTGGTATTTTACCATGATTATTATTACACTATTAATTTTTGACCCAGAGGCTTGTACCTCAAATATAACTTTTTCTGATGTCAAATCTAGTCTTATACTAGACGTTTCCCAAATCCATGATTGAAAGTTTGACCACAGAGACGACGTGTATCTACATGTCCACAGTAAGTGTGTTATCGACTCCGGACATTCCTTACAAAAGGTACATAAATTATCAGTAACATAGTTAATCTTTTGCAAAAATGATTTCGTGGTAAGAATTCCCGTTAGAATACAGTACTGGAACCACATCGGCACGGTTGTCTGACGAGCAGCTGAGTGTTGGATTCCAAGAGCGTTCGGCATTTTTAAGTATGCAATAATATTTCAAAAATACATACGACGTTATAACACCAATTGTGACACAATAAAGGCAAGAAAACTAGGAATCGAAATAAAATACTGGTTGAGTACAATGAGTAAGCATGCCAAGTTACAGTCCCAAGATATATATATGAAAAAGTGGAAAATTTTGTGACCTTGGGGTACATGTGCGTAACATGCAAAATATCACATACCTGGCGACCGATGGTTTGGAGCACACTCTCTAGTAGTCGTATCAATCGATTGCTTTGAGGTTTGTGCAGCAGTTGAAATCCTGGTAGATGTCGCTGTTGTTGTGGATGATGTATATGTTGACGATGTGATTTCAGTTGTGGATGTAGCTACTAATGTGGCAGTAGCCTGTGAACCTGTGGCAATCGTGGTTGTGGCTGCAGTTGTGGCTGGCGTAGATCTTGAGGATGTCACTTCTGGTGTGGATGTAGAAACCAACAGAGTTGTGGTTCGTGAATCTGTGGTAATCTTGGCGGCGGTTGCTATGGTGGCTGGTGTAGATGTTGTGAATGTTACTCCAGGTGTGAATGTAGATATGAATGGGGTTGTAGCCCGTGAACCTGTGATAATCGTTGTGGTGGTTGTTGTTGTGGCTGGTGCAAATGTTGAGGATGTTACTCCAGGCGTGGATGCAGACACCGATGGGGTTGTGGCCCGTGAACCTGTTGTAATCCTGCTGCTGGTTGATGTTGTGGCTGGTGTAGATGTTGAGGATGTTACTCCGGGTGTGAATGTAGAGAACAACGGGGTTGTGGCCCGCGAACCTGCGGTACTCCTGGTGGTGGTGGCTGTTGAGGCTGGTGAAGATGTGGAGAATGTTAGCCCAGGTATGGATGTAGACACCGATGGGGTTGTGGCCCGTGAACCTGTGGTAATCCTGGTGATGTTTGCTGTTGTGGTGGGTGTAACTGTTGGGGATGTTAATCCAGATGAGGGTGTAGACACCGATGGGGTTGTGGCCCGTGAACCTGTGGTAATTTTGGTGGTGGTTGCTGCAGTGGCTGGTGTAGATCCTGAAGATGTTACCCCAGGTGTGGATGTAGACACCGATGGGGTTGTTGCCCGTGAACCTGTGATAATCTTGGTGGTGGTTGCTGCTGTGGCTGGTGTAGATCCTGAAGATGTTACCCCAGGTGTGGATGCAGACACCGATGGGGTTGTGGCCCGTGAACCTGTGGTAATCTTGGTGGTGGTTGCTGCTGTGGCTGGTGTAGATCCTGAAGATGTTACCCTAGGTGTGGATGTAGAGACCAATGGGGTTGTGGCCCGTGAACCTGTGATAATCTTGGTGGTGGTTGCTGCTGTGGCTGGTGTAGATCCTGAAGATGTTACTCCAGGGCTGGATGTAGACACCGATGGGGTTGTGGCCCGCGAACCTGTGGTAATCTTGGTGGTGGTTGCTGCTGTGGCTGGTGTAGATGTTGAGGACGTTACCCCAGGTGTGGATGTATACACCGATGGGGCCGTGGCCTGTGAACCTGTGGTAATCCTGGTGGTGGTTGCTGTTGTTGTTGGAGTAAATGTTGAGGATGTTACTCCAGGTGTGAATGTGGAGACGAACGGGGTCGTAGCCCGTGAACCTGTGGTAATCCTGGTCGTCGTTGCTGTTGTGGTTGGTGAAAATGTTGAGGATGTTACTCCTGGTGTGGAGGTAGAGACCAGAGGACTTGTGGCCCGTGAACCTGTAGGAATCCTGGTGGTGGTTGCTGTTGTGGCTGGTGTAAATGTTGAGGATGTTACTCCAGATGTGGATACAGACACCGATGGGGTTGTTGCCCGTGAACCTGTTGTAATTCTGCTGGTGGTTGCTGTTGTGGGTGGTGTAAATGTTGATGTTACTCCAGATGTGGGTGTAGATACCGATGGGGCTGTGGTCCGTGAACCTGTTGTAATCGTGGTGGTGTTTGCTGTTGAGACTGGCGCTGATGCTGAGGATGTTACCCTAGGTGTGGATGTAGACCCCGATGGGGTTGTAACCCGTGAACCTGTGGCAATCGTGGTTGTGGCTGCAGTTGTGGCTGGCGTAGATCTTGAGGATGTCACTTCTGGTGTGGATGTAGAAACCAACAGAGTTGTGGTTCGTGAATCTGTGGTAATCTTGGTGGCGGTTGCTATGGTGGCTGGTGTAGATGTTGTGAATGTTACTCCAGGTGTGAATGTAGATATGAATGGGGTTGTAGCCCGTGAACCTGTGATAATCGTTGTGGTGGTTGTTGTTGTGGCTGGTGCAAATGTTGAGGATGTTACTCCAGGCGTGGATGCAGACACCGATGGGGTTCTGGCCCGTGAACCTATTGTAATCCTGCTGCTGGTTGATGTTGTGGCTGGTGTAGATGTTGAGGATGTAACTCCGGGTGTGAATGTAGAGAACAACGGGGTTGTGGCTCGCGAACCTGCGGTACTCCTGGTGGTGGTGGCTGTTGAGGCTGGTGAAGATGTGGAGAATGTTAGCCCAGGTATGGATGTAGACACCGATGGGGTTGTGGCCCGTGAACCTGTGGTAATCCTGGTGATGTTTGCTGTTGTGGTGGGTGTAACTGTTGGGGATGTTAATCCAGATGAGGGTGTAGACACCGATGGGGTTGTGGCCCGTGAACCTGTGGTAATTTTGGTGGTGGTTGCTGCAGTGGCTGGTGTAGATCCTGAAGATGTTACCCCAGGTGTGGATGTAGACACCGATGGGGTTGTGGCCCGTGAACCTGTGATAATCTTGGTGGTGGTTGCTGCTGTGGCTGGTGTAGATCCTGAAGATGTTACCCCAGGTGTGGATGTAGACACCGATGGGGTTGTGGCCCGTGAGCCTGTGGTAATCCTGGTGGTGGTTGCTGTTGGGACTGGTGTAGATGTTGAGGACGTTACCCCAGGTGTGGATGTAGACACCGATGGGGCCGTGGCCTGTGAACCTGTGGTAATCCTGGTGGTGGTTGCTGTTGTTGCTGGAGTAAATGTTGAGGATGTTACTCCAGGTGTGAATGTGGAACGAACGGGGTCGTAGCCCGTGAACCTGTGGTAATCCTGGTCGTCGTTGCTGTTGTGGTTGGTGAAAATGTTGAGGATGTTACTCCTGGTGTGGAGGTAGAGACCAGAGGACTTGTGGCCCGTGAACCTGTGGAATCCTGGTGGTGGTTGCTGTTGTGGCTGGGTAAATGTTGAGGATGTTACTCCAGTGTGGATACAGACACGATGGGGTTGTAGCCCGTGAACCTGTGGTAATCCTGGTCGTCGTTGCCGTTGTAGTTGGTGTAACTGTTGAGGATGTTACTCCTGGTGTGGATGTAGAGGCCAATGGGCTTGCGGCCCGTGAACCTGTGGTAATCCTGGTGGTGGTTGCTGTTGAGACTGGTGTAGAGGTTGAGGATGTTACCCTAGGTGTGGATGTAGATCCCGATGGGGTTGTAACCCGTGAACCTGTGGTGATCCTGGTGGTGGTTGCTGTTGTGGCTGGAGTAAATGTTGAGGATGTTACTCCAGGTGTGAATGTAGAGACGAATGGAGTTGTAGTCCGTGAACCTGTGGTAATCCTGGTCGTCGTTACCGTTGTGGTTGGTGTAAATGTTGAGGATATTACTCCTGGCGTGGATGTAGAGACCAATGGGCTTGCGGCCCGTGAACCTGTGGTGATCCTGGTTGTGGTTGCTGTTGAGACTGGTGTAGATGGTGAGGATGTTACCTCAAGTGTGGATGTAGACACGAATGGGGTTGTGGCCCGTGAACCAGTGATAATCTCGGTGGTGGTTGCTGTTGTGGCTGGTGTAGATGTTGAGGATGTTACCCTAGGTGTGGATGTAGACACCGATGGGGCTGTGGTCCGTGAACCTGTGGTAATCCTGGTTGTGGTTGCTGTTGTGGATGGTGTAGATGGTGAGGATGTTACCCCAAGTGTGGATGTAGACACCAATGGTGTTGTGGCCCGTGATCCTGTGATAATCTTGGTGGTGGTTGCTGTTGTGGCTGGTGTAGATCCTGCAGATGTTACCCCAGGTGTGGATGTAGACACCGATGGGGTTGTGGCCGGTGAACCTGTGGTAATCCTTGTGGTGGTTGCTGTTGAGGCTGGTGTAGCTGTTGAGGATGTTACCCCAGGTGTAGATGTAGACACCGATGGGGCTGTGGCCCGTGAACCTGTGGTAATCCTGGTGGTGGTTGCTGTTGTGGCTGGTGTAAATGTTGAGGATGTTACTCCTGGTGGGGAAGTGGAGACCAATGAGCTTGTGGCCCGTGAAGCTGTTGTAATCCTGGTGGTGGGTGCTGTTGTGGCTGGTGTAAATGTTGAGGATGTTACTCCAGGCGTGGATACAGACACCGATGGGGTTGTGGCCCGTGACCCTGTTGTAATCCTGGTGGTGGGTGCTGTTGTGGCTGGTGTAAATGTTGAGGATGTTACTCCAGGCGTGGATACAGACACCGATGGGGTTGTGGCCCGTGACCCTGTTGTAATTCTGCTGGTGGTTGCTGTTGTGTCCGGTGTAAATGTTGAGGATGTTACCCCAGGTACCGATGTAGACACCGATGGGGATGTGGCCCGTGAACCTGTGGTAATCCTGGTGGTGGTGGTTGCTGTTGAGACTGGTGTTGATACTGAGGATGTTACCCCAGGTGTAGATGTAGACACTGATGGGGTTGTGGCTGGCGTAAATGTTGAGGATGTTACTACAGGTGTCAAAGTAGAGACGAATGGGGTTGTAGCCCGTGAACCTGTGGTAATCCTGGTCGTCGTTGCCGTTGTAGTTGGTGTAACTGTTGAGGATGTTACTCCTGGTGTGGATGTAGAGACCAATGGGCTTGCGGCCCGTGAACCTGTGGTAATCCTGGTGGTGGTTGCTGTTGAGACTGGTGTAGAGGTTGAGGATGTTGCCCCAGGTGTAGATGTAGACACCGATGGGGCTGTGACCCGTGAACCTGTGGTGATCCTGGTTGTGGTTGCTGTTGAGACTGGTGTAGATGGTGAGGATGTTACCCCAAGGGTGGATGTAGACACCAATGGGGTTGTGGCCCGTGAACCTGTGATAATCTTGGTGGTGGTTGATGTTGTGGCTGGTGTAGATCCTGAAGATGTTACCCCAGGTGTGGATGTAGACACCGATGGAGTTGTGGCCCGTAAATCTGTGGTAATCCTGGTGGTGGTTGCTGTTGAGACTGGTGTAGATGTTGAGGATGTTACCCCAGGTGTGGATGTAGACACCGATGGGGCTGTGGCCCGTGAACCTGTGGTAATCCTGGTGGTGGTTACTGTTGTGGCTGGCGTAAATGTTGAGGATGTTACTCCAGGTGTGGATGTAGGGACCAAATGGCTTGTGGCCCGTGAACCTGTTGTAATCCTGGTGGTGGTTGCTGTAGTGGCTGGTGTAAATGTTGAGGATGTCAATCCAGGTGTGGATACAGACACCGATGGGGTTGTGGCCAGTGAACCTGTTGTAATTCTGCTGATGGTTGCTGTGGTGACTGGTCTAAATGTTGAGGATGGTATCCCAGGTACGGATGTAGGCACCGATGGGGTTGTGGCCCGTGAACCTGTGGTAATCCTGGTGGTGGTTGCTGTTGTGGCTGGCGTAAATGTTGAGGATGTTACTCCAGGTGTGAATGTAGAGACGATTGGGGTTGTAGCCCGTGAACCTGTGGTAGTCCTGGTCGTCGTTGCCGTTGTGATTGGTGTAAATGTTGAGGATGATACTCCTGGTGTGGATGTAGAGACCAATGGGCTTGTGGCTCGTGAATCGTTGGTAATCCTTGTGGTGGTTGCTGTTGTGGCTGGTGTAAATGTTGAGGATGTTACTTCAGGTGTGGATGCAGACAACGATGGGGATGTGGCTCGTGAACCTGTGGTAATCCTGATGGTGGTTGCTGTTGTGGCTTGTGTAGATGCTGAGGATGTTGTCTCTGTTGTAATATATAAAAGTGGTGAAAATGGAGCATCACTAGCCTCTGGGTAGACATAAGTTATGGTTTGATGCTTACACATTAACTCTTGGAACACTTTTTTTGAATTTTGATGGATAAATGTGTAGATGTCAGAGTGCCGAGAGCTCATTCTATGAGATTACCAACCAGAAAGACAAATAAACATCTGAATTAATAAACCTCTAAAACAAAGAATAGACCTGAAACCTGAAATTCCACTTCTATCCCTTGATGCAATGCAGGCCCCAACAGCCATGACAAATGAATGGCTTGTGGGGAACGTTATACAATTCAATAAGCCTGTCTCCTCCCTCATGTAACGTGACCACCGTAATTGCCAGCGCGAGGTCCCTGGTCTGACACAGTCGGAAGAGCAAACCTTAATTTGGTGTATCGTGTTACGTATAGGATTTCACGCCTTGCGGCACATGTACTCTAGGTTGACAATTTAATTAGTTTCGTGTTACATAAGCGATGCTACCGTAGATTTCTGGATAAGTGATCACCTGTCATGCAGATAAATGAATACACAATTTATCACGTGATTGAAGGAGGTATAATACGTCATCAGGGTTCAAGTCTATTTGGAGGAAAACATGAGCATTTGAGAGAAAGGTTATGTAAATAACTTACCTGTACTTGGAGGTGCGGTGGTTGGAGGAGGACCTATCAAAAATATAGAACAGTTTAGAAATTCGGGAGTACAGTAATGTATTAATCTGCACCATTTCACACTTAACAAATATAACATAAGTATCATACTAGCTCATATTATGAGTAGCAGTAAGTAGCGGTAGTCCTGATGATTCACATCCACGCACGGGATACGAAATCTTTGTCGAAATACCAGCCAGTATACCCATGCAAAATCCTGGTACAATGAATCTATCATATTGAAGGGTCATTTTCCTCAATGGTTTAACATGTGAGATTAACCCGAAAGAAAGACAGGCACAAATAAACTTTGAACATAAAAACAGACTGACATGTAGCATTGATTCCTTTTCATCTGTTCCTCGATGAACAATAAGTTGATGAAATAGGGCATTCTGAGGTTGCTGTTTATGGTCTATAAAACTCCGGATAATAATTTATTTCTTAGTTTAAGTTGTAAATTATAATGGAATTTCCCAAACACAACTTCTAGTGACAGTACCTATACATACAAACAGCCTTTGCCTGCACGTGTTGCACATGCATCGTTGACTTCATTGGTATATCGTCATGCGCGCGCGTGGTAGCATTGGTATACGAGAAATCTTAATTGGTATACCAACTATGGCCAACTGAGACTTAACCAAACCATACAAAATTACTCTGAAATGTGATAAAGCAATATATACAACAATCTGGAATTGAAGTCGATATGTATAGCAATGCTATACAATGGACAACGCTCATGAGTCCGGCCTTTGTCACAACAGATGAACAGAGACTGGAGAGGAAATTAGGCTGTAAATAAGACCAGATACTCAGGAGTCCAGCCTTTAGCTCAACAGATGACCAGATTTTCCCAACTCTTATTGGAGAGAGTTGAGAAAATCTTTATTATCTACCAGATGCTCAATCAGTGAGATGTCAAAATTGTTCTCTGGAGTGAGGAAATATTGGAATATTCAAGTACATAATTTAATGTGCCTCTCAAAGAATAACGCAGTCTACTATTCTCAAACAAAATCAATTTCTTTAGCAGATAGCCGGTTTTGCTTTTGATTACTGTTAAAACATAACGCAACTCTGTTTACACGATCATATGGTTTTAACATGGGAAAACATGGTCCACACATCACATGCAGAAATCCACCGGTCATCCAAGTCCATTGGACAATGATTAATACAGATATGGCCCAATGCAGTGAGCATTAATTTTCAGAACTGGGGTATCACATGATAGGTTGAGAGATAGATCATTGTTATTCAAATCAATCATTCAAAACAGGGAGACTAGACACATATTCGTGTGCTGTTCAATGGTAGACATTTCATGTAGGAAGCTATTGTCTGAGTCTTTGCGCAGCTGAAAAGGCTCAAGTCTAGACTCATTTTTGCCCCCAGTCTTGTCTATTGTATGCATTGTCTCGTGATCCTTACATGGAGGATGAACCTTTTCAATGTACCAGATATACGTCACTGAACATCGGAAACAGAGTAATTATAATTTAACGTTCGGGACTATAAAAGTTCAAGGAAAACAACATTTTATTTTATCAGTTGAGATAAAGACACAGCGTAGCCTCCACTATTCTTTGAAATGCACATTAGAAACCGCATACCAGTGTTACAACTGATAACAATCTGCACAGCAACATAGTGGCCAAACTATCTCATTCTCTCTTGCGACAGTCCTCGATAAACATTTAATACAATACATTTCCATTACCCAGTAATCTGGAATGCTAAGTAAAAGTGGTAGAAGAGTTCTCACCTGAACAACGTGTGTTACAGTCACCATATGTGCAGAAACACTGGTAGCTCCCTATCCGATTAACACAGATCTCATAAGAGGAACAGTCATTTGGTATTAAACACTCGTTCACATCTGTTTCACACTTGGTACCATTCCAAAACGGACTACATACGCAGCCTGTCGTCTTGCTGCACGAGATAGCTCCAGAATGACAGTCGCATCTGTTCGCACATCCGTCTCCCCAGTAATTCGACCGACAGGCTTAATTTAAGGGGTAAAATGTCATCAGAAATGAATGCACCCACCAACATTATATGCCAGAAATTGAATATTTTCATACCGAGTACGATATGGCATATTCAGGAATACTGTGGTGCAAGAACTGCACACGAATGAACTTAATGAAATAGACAAATCACATAAAAATGAGTCACGATACTGTGACTTTGTACCAAAGGTTGAAAAGATGAGAAGTTTGATCTTAATTTTACATAATGGACAGTAAGCCAAACGGTAGTCAGTATCTATGGATACTTCCCAGTGTAAACACTTTACCCACCTTGACATGTCAATGGATCATTGTATGTGGTGCTCCCCACAGGACAATTGCATGTGAAGTTACCGTCTAAGTTCATGCACGTGTCAGATGGTGAACAACCGTTCAGCTGACTATCCTTGCACTCATCGATGTCTGAAAAGTAGAAATATCTGAGGTCAGCAATGCGAATAAATATCTTTAAGATGTTGAAAATCCACTAGACATCTTGCTCTAATACGGATGATTTGGATTTACAATACCGTGCCAATGAATTTGGAACTTTTCTGCCTGAGATGATTAATGTAGTCAAAACACAGAAGTTTCGATAGAACCAGAATGGCAGTCAAGATCCCAAAATATATTATCCTGTATGTTTCAAAACTTCACTGGAGTCACTGCCTTCGTCGGCATTTATATAGACTAAATGCATCGTACTAGTTTCACAATTATCAACCATGGTAAAGTTTTTTCATCATTTCCTATGTTACAGTTGGCAGTGTGGACCTAACGCTGATCCTGTTACAGAGCTATTGGCTACTCCAAATATTAAGAGTTCCAGAATTTTCACCAACTGAACACATGAGTATTGTATATAATCAATGGTCTCAGCAGTTATACTGAAACTAGGAGTATGGGAAACAAGCGTTCTGAGAGACCCAACATATCGCATTGTCGGGTGATCTGTTGAAGGCGCAGCAGAAGTGAAAGCCTACATTTACATGTAGACGGCATTGCCAGTCTCGACCAAACCAAAAATTGTTGCTCTTAAACCCCTGGTCTCTGGACCCCAGCCATCCCAATTTTATTGTGGAAATTACAATTCATTTTCTTCAATAACATTAGTTTCCGAGATACTACATATATTCGACACATATGAGATATGAATAACTTTTTTCTATAGCATATGATGTAGTGGGAATACAGGGTTTAATGCAAAACATAAAACCTTCTTTTCCAAAATTTGGAGAAAAATTACTATTCCATCTCATAAAAAGCACAGCTAAATCCTCCAATCAGAAGTAACATGTGTACCAAGTTCATAGTCATCCAATATTCCTAAACATAAGAACTTTATAATCTGCTATAATTTGAACAAAAATAAATAGCACAGGTACATCCACTAATCATATAAAACATGTGTACTAAGTTTCTTAATCGTCCAGTGACACATCTGCACCAACTTTCTGCACCAACTTTTGCTAGACAAAAGTCGTGGGGGCACCCCTAGAATCTCCTGGGAGTAGTGCCATAACTGAGAATGGAATACACACCGCCCATATTTTTTATATATTTTTTCTGAATTTTTCTTGATTTTTTTGTCATCTTTTTTTAACCAAAAACCTTATCATTTCCGAGGAGGGGACACCGATGCCGACACAGACACCGACTTTCCCCCTCCCACAATAGCTCGCATTACTTCGTAAGGCGAGACAAAATCCAGTGCATTCAAATAGTCCCAGTTACTAGACTGTCTCTGTCCATTCTTTTTGACAGTCTCTCTGTTGAAAATTCTCAGTAGATATTTAGTCTCTCAAGTTGTGCAGATCGATCCGCGTAATGAGCACTCACCTTGACACAGAGTTTCATTAACGAGTCCCCATCCGAGTGAACAAAAACATTCAGGTGCACCATTGATGATCCTACAACCCTGATCACAGCTCAGAGTGTCACATCCCGATATTGTTCCTGTTTGTGGGGATGTAACACCACAGCATTAGGCCAATTCAACTTAATTGTTCAGAGTTTATTTTTTCATATTAGTTTTAGCTTGGTATACAGTTCTACGAAATATGTGCCGTTAAACCCGCTAATTAAAGAGATAGTAAACCCTTGAAAAAGTATGCTGCAAATGAAAAAATAGTTCCATCAATGTTCAAAAGTATTTTATATTTATTTTTCCGATTTTGTTCAACCGAACAAATTAATGCTATGTGTTTCTATGGTGGTCTGTTACGACCATTTCATTTCAATCTTTCGGTTATTGCAGATGTCTCAAAATCACTAATCATTATGTTGGATCAGTAGGGAAGCAGACATCGATAGGAAAGTATTTTGAACGGTTAACATGGAACATTATTACTTATATAATTGTTAAACCACAATGTACATAGATTACATAATTGGACCCAGACTATGCAAATGGACCAAAAATATTTGTTTGATATTTCACCAACATTTTTTAGGAAGCTCATGGTGCACAAGGTCTTCAACTACAACCTGCCCACGTGTAAATATAGCAAAAATGTCAAATATATACTGGAGAGCGCCCCGTTACATTTTCGGCGAATTAGCAAGTTGGTTCCTCTTAAACATGCGGATCTGTTACTATGTGGATGTCTAGTCTTTATTACAGTGTGCATAGCAGTACATTTGATTGAAGAGAAGTTATAACATCGAGAAAATTCAAAAAGAATACTGAGAAATGACACTCATGACATAATGACATAAATCAGAAAAATAAATAAAAGATACCTTTGTGATGTCATAGAATTATTCTTTCATTTACAACACACTTTTTTAAAGAGTTTGCTATCCCTTAACCTGACATAATGAAGGAGGAAGGCTCTTGTGAACACCTTTCTGGTTAATTACATTATTAGTTGATTTCATTGATCAAAACATGACTCATCATTGTATAGTATGACTGACTGGTTAATGGTCTTAGAATTGTTTCTGTGAAACTTATACATACACACGCAACCTGTAGCAACATAACATTCCTGGCGACGACATGAATGAATATGTCAAAATATTGATATACAAAATGCTTTTCGCTAATGTTTTCCGAGTCAACTTCCTCCTGCATGCATGTTACTTCTTGTTATTCTGCCATATTTTGTAAAGTCAAAGGTCTGAGTCGAGCAATACATTGAATAGAATTGCCTCAGTTAATCATCCATTGACAGCAAATATGTTTTCCTCTTCCTCAAACATTTAAAAATTCATCAAGTATGTTACAGTATATTTTGGAAATTATTGGAAAAGATAGGAATAACAGAGCATGAGACATAAAATGAGACATAAAATATGACAATGTCCAGGCCATACAGAACGGCGTTGCAGGCCCGTTGTCACAGTGTCTCGAAAATAGCATCGGAGGTATTGCCAATTCCATGAATACTGTATTCATTTTGATGTAATTCTGAAATAAAAATGGGAAACCATGCTGTGCTAAAATTTCAATGCTGTGAGAAATGTCTTCTTCAATATGTACGGTAGTCAAAACCTACACACTGCGAAATGAATGCGCTCTGAATGAAGCTGACAGAATATAACGAGCTTGAGTTGGGATAGACCTTGATCTAGGAAGCCGATTTTCTCATGGAATAATTAGCAGGTACTCACACTTCCCGTTGAATAATGACCCATAGCGCACTGTTAGTTAGCTGATCTTTACCTGTGAGGGTACATGTCCTTCCATCGGCATTCAGCACGTATCCATTGAAGCAGTCACATGTGTATGACCCCTCTTCATTAGTGCAATTATGACTGCAGCCACTAATCAACTCATCACATTCATTTATATCTGATGGAAAAAGGTATTAATATTATATCAGTAATTATAATACTTATACACATAACAAAAAGAATAAGCAAAATACAGTAAAGGCATTTTGTAGAAACATATTGTGATGAATGTTATTCAGTTGTTCAGA
Organism: Hanleya hanleyi; assembly: GCA_036873755.1. NCBI lineage: Eukaryota > Metazoa > Mollusca > Polyplacophora > Lepidopleurida > Hanleyidae > Hanleya > Hanleya hanleyi. The sequence goes on along the minus strand of JAVTVY010045633.1, from coordinate 115,098 downwards.
TGAACTATGGTGAAAGTTCTTCTAAACCTTCTTTTTTAATATATTTAACATTCTCTGAAAAACAAGACAGCATCTGTGCAGGACTCGAGTGCCCGAGACGATCTCGAGAAACATTCAAGGTGTGACGATTTGCCGCAGCATATGTAGTCTTGCAACTTTCATACCATATCGCTTCAAATGTGATGTCATAGACACCGGAGCACATTCTTCGACGACAGCTCAGGCATTTCGCATTTTCATCTGGTTCACTAGATCAGAAAGAACAATCAACAATATATTGGCAACAGAATACCAATCTGAAGAAGTCTTACCGTAGCAAGTCGTAAGATCCTCAGCCAAACGATAGCCATCATTGCAGCTACATTCATAACTTCCCCTGGTGTTAATACACGTATGAGGCGCGCATACGTTGGTGTCATTAATACACTCATTAAATTCTGTTGAAAAAAATGGATATATATGTATTTAATAAAAGTTAATTCAACATTATAGATATAGTCATCTGTACAAGAATTATGACGAATACAATGTTTTATAACCTGCAATGAGACGGGAATGCAAATTCACAATATAGGTATACAGACCTTGCTTATAGTTACAGATTCTCGCAATCTATCTGTATGAGAAACCATGAGAATCCAAGGCTATCATTTCTGGTTTCTGGTTTCCCGTGAATTGTTCTGCCAGAATCAGATTCCATGGAAAAGCAAGCCCTGGTACATTGAGAATTATATTTAAGATACGGAATAAATAGATTATAGGCACCCTGACATGCCACTACTCTAGGTGGCATGTTTTCCTTCTGGTGAACAGTTTGTCAGAAATTTCGGCCTGAAAGTTAGATAGTAATCTTTCAGGTAAATTAGCATATTTATGTTGCAATCAAGAAATGTCTACAGCCATGAAATGCCGAAATAACTAATATATGCTGCCGCTAGTAAAAATGAAAAAAATGGTAGAAATTAATTTACTCGAGTTTCCTATTGACCTAACTATTTGGACAAACCTGAAAGTTAAATGTGACACAGAGCACCTGCATAGTCCTGGGCGCATGTGCATTATATATAATTCCAGGGGAGACTGGGGTACAGTGGGACATGGGGCACAGTGGGACAAGTCGTCTAGCTCCTATGTCAAGGACGGAAAGCACATTACATAATTATCAGCAGAAAGCCACCACCCCCATACAAGTTCTATATTGATTATAAGTGAAAACTATCATCGGTAAAAAATTAGAAGCAATAAAATTTTTAGGAATGATATTATGTTATATTATTTTGTTATACTAAATTTTTCAGTAGTACTTCATTGCTGTTTTGTTACTAATGAAAGAGGATGGACAAAGGTACAATTTAATTATATAGATATATTATCTCAGATATATGTATTCGATTTCTTCATAAAATGGAATATATCGTGCACCCTGGGCAGATCAAATGGTGAAATTGGCTATAACTAGAGCATAGAAGGCTACTACTATACAGGACAACAACAACAGAGATTTTTGCAAATAGTGAAATATGTCCCAGTGTACCCAAATCTCCCATACTCTCCCTTTCATTGCGCTTATAAATTAATATCCAGTCCCCCAGTTTGCAGTGAAATCTGCCTAATCATGCTAATTGACTTTAACAATTTATATATTTCCTTTTCATTGAACGCAACTGTCCTCAAATTGAAGATTCCTGCTTGCAAGGAATGTTTGACGTGAAGGGAGAGCTATCTTTTTAGAGGTTATATCCAACCAGAACCAAGCTCCATGTGTGCATTACAGTTTCATGTGAGCGTTCCAACTGATTCTAACATCTTTCCTACAGCCCTTTAGAGCAATGAGTTTGAGTTGTGGAAAAATTCAAAATGTCTTACGAAGAACTTGATGCTAAAGGTCACATACCGTACAGACATGTATCCACATGGGATTTCTCTACTCTCTATACTACAATCTCTCATCAGGACCTTATCGACGGTCTAGGTTCATTAATACTGATCACAGATATGTTAATGTCGGCTCTACTATATACTAGAGATATCATTCATGGGATGTGTCTTTGTTTATTGAGTTGCTTGTGTTTCTCATTAAAAATATCTATGTGAAATTTGGCAACACAATATATCAACAGCATATAGGTATTTCAATGGGTACTAATTGGGCACCCCGGTTGGCCGACCTATATCCGTTCTCTTATGAATATGACTATAATGCAGGCACTATCAAAAACCGATCCATTCAAAGCCAGTTCGTTCTCATTCACCAAACACTATATAGACGATCTTCTCGCTGTGGATAATCGCTATATAAATGATGCAGTGAAGGCACATCATATTTCGATCTATATATCTATAAAAATGTGAAACGGGCATCCTCTCTCGTCGACTTCATGATAACGAGATGATTACAATTTCGACATCGTAAGCTACTCCTTTCTGGACAGTAATATTCCAGTGGGACCTGCATATGGCGTATACATATCTCGCCTAGTAGCATTGGCTAGATCCTGTGCTAAATGTGACGATTTTAATCAAAGTCACAAAACATTGTTGCAGAAACTTATAAAACAGGGCTGTACCACCAAGCGCCTCCACTCAAAAGTTTCTCACATTTGGCGATACATATAGCATACTGACAGCAAAATACGAGCATAGCGTGCAAGAGCTATGACGTTACGTTTCGTAGTTTGAGTCAAATTCCGTTTAACCCGGGGCTAGGGGTTGTATGAACCCATGTACTTCAAAATCCTCATGGTGCTCATATGAACAGTCACAATGAAAGCGTGACTGAGATACATCATTCTCAAGATGTCGACTTTATAACGATTATTCTGAATTAAGAATACTGATCAACGATACGGATTTGATATTTTTGGAACATCATGATGTCTTGCCGGTATCAATGAAAACTGTTGACCGCTTCTCTCTTCCAGGAAACTAGCCATGTTTATGTATACTATGACTGTCTTTTTGAATTTGGTGCTAATACTGTTATATGGAATATGGAATAGGATTTTGGATTATGCATTGGAACCACTGATGATTTTCCAATAATAGAGAAGAAAAGCAACTCCCGAGTAGTGATGACAATTTCATTCTCTATATTTCGCTATTAGTTATAGCATCTTCAGCAGTGAACAAAGTTACAAACAGCTCCAAGCGCACAGTATATTTACAAGGCATAATGTGATGTTAGCCAATACACATTTATGAATAGGTAAGCCAGTAATGTCCGTCAGGTTGAACGGATATTACTATGCTGTCATTTTCAGAAATTTTTTAAATGTTAAGAGATAACCTGACAGCGATCTACAAAAGGTGTGATTCAGGTGATACAATACACAATCTAGTAGATGAAAACAATACATAATCTGCTTATTTGGCAAGAACTAAGTAAACCGTACATAAAAGAATAAAGTATGGTGATATAGTGGGTATATACCTACATTGAATATTTCTACATGTCATGAAGTTTGGATAAGGACTGTGACTGCATGACATGTAGAAATATTCAATGTAGGTATATTATACCCACTATATCACCATGCTTTATTCATTTAAGTACAGTTTACTTAGTTATTGCCAAATAAGCAGATTATGAATTGTTTTCATCGACTAGATTGTGTATTGTATGCATAGTAATGACAGCATAGTAATATCCGTCTAACCTGACTGACATTACTGGCTTACCTATTCATAATAGTGTATTGGCTAAGATCACATTCTGCCTTGTATATATACTGTGCGTTTTGAGCTGTTTGAAACTTTGTTCACAGCTGAAGATGCTATAACTAATAGCAAAATATACAGAATGAAATTGTCATCCCTACTCGGAATTGCTTTTCTATAACTTTGGATTATGGACGCGGATATTCTTTTATGGACGACGGCTGAATTATGAATGACGGACTAGACGCCTGTAATTTGGATTAAAGCTGGTAGTTCGTTCATATTACCTATCAAATGCTTGTCTTACTCAGTTTCTGATAGGTTAGAAGTGTACAAGTGGACATACCAAAACAGACTCCATCTACAGATATGTAGCCGGTGTCTGGACATGCGGTACATTTGTACGGCCACGCGGAAAGTTGGTGCTCCTGTGGGGTCAAGTCTACACATGCAGCAGTGAAGGCCTCAAAATCGCATGGGTTAGTCTGACAGCCATTAAAGTCCAACTCACAGTGACTTCCTGCAGGGAGAATACATGTATATATGGAATCCGATATATTACAAACGTGTAACCCAAAACAAATGAAACAAATAGTAAAGGCATTGTATCCCGATTTTGATTGGTCCCTACTTTCTTAACCTAATCTAAAACCATGTTTGCTCCACACATCTTCAGTAACCTTGATTTGCACCCACTCAACCTTCATTTGCTTCCATTTGACTAACAGGAGTGCGCCATCTGTATCTATTATTACAAATAATTGCTTTAATGGTCATCAAATATCCTAATATCAGCAATTATAGATTCGAACACAGCGGATTTGATTTATTAACGGATTTTGATTGTGATTGGTTGGATGTTCTCCAAATTTTCATCAAAAGCCAACAAAAATAATAGATTTCTCTTTGAAAATTTGAAATGACCAATGAAATTCTTCAGACCCAGAACATGGAGATTCTATAGAAATCCATTAAAATTGGGCTAAATAAATGAACACCACATTATAATATACCACACTCCTGGCAAATCTGTCATCGCTATACAACTGAAATATTGCTGAACGCAAGGCTAAACCATAATTCTCTCTATCTCTAGCTCTCTTGCTGAGGACATCAAGATAACTACATGTGCATCAAAACTGATCATTATACCTGTCCATCCCAAGAGACATTCACATCCTACGATCTGGAATCCTTCTGCTACAAGGCTGTTATCCAGAATAACGGACCAATCACACGTGCCATGTCCAGAACAGTCACAGACATTGATGAGAACGGTGTGGACAGCCGAGACGTTTCCCTTTTCATCAACAGCACGGAACCTGAAGATATAAATATACCCTGTAACCATAGTAACAGTCTGCATGTCCCCCCGCTGATGTATCCGAGGACACGAATGTGATCAGGACGTCCATTATTCCGCGATTATTCACCGGTGGCAATTTCGAGCATACGAATTAGGGCCACATATAAAAATATTCCGCTAAATGGTGAACAAAATAATCCAAACAAACAGCCTCTCCAAATTTCTTACCCCACTAAGAATGAACCTTGGAGCTCATACCTCATACTTTGTTGATGCAAATCAAGTGGTGTCCAGTGTACACGTATTTTGTTGCTGTTTAATCGTGTATAATTTGCTGTAGATGGGATATCCATGAAGGTATTCACATCAATATTGCCATTATCTCCATCCGGGTCTTCCACTTCCAGGTCAAAGGTCACAGTTTCACCGACTATTGCATTGACGAAGGTGATTCCACTGATGATTGGTGGGATATTGCCTGCAGTAGAGATTGAAATCAGGATGATCCTTCAAACTTGAGTGGGCAATGTGCAATGTGTGTCAAGAAAACATGAATTTTAAGTCTCACTTTACATGTTATCATTCAGCTTCAGAAACAAATACGTTACTAGGCATGTACTGAAATAAGTGAATTTGGAGGATATAGCCGAGCAATCATCTGCTCACCTCAAATTGAGTTTACGTGAGAACTTGATATTGATGTGTTTGGTGAATATAGTAGGTTTGTCTACAACATTATTACCTATAGTAGTTGGCAGATAGCCATCACACGTGTCCACTGGTCGGTATTTACGATAGTAGGTACACATTCGGCTATTCACACAGCACGAATCGAATGCTCTCTCATCAACATTCTGGTCCAGTATCAACGAAGAGGGATCCAGCTCGTTTTTTAGCAAACTTCCAAATGAACTTCCCAGACGACTGTAACAACATTTCTGCAAGGAATATAAATACGGTTACAGTACAAAATCACAAAGACAAGAAAATGACAAATTTTGTAAGATATAGTCTATAAGATAAATTTGTTCTTGGTGAACCTCTTAATCCCTCCACATAATTGAGTTAAGAACATTAAAGCTGTTTCACTATGCAAATTACGATCAATCATATATTGCGATCAGATATGTTAATTACCCATATAATTCAATCACAGGAAGTGAGATCAAATTTATTAGAACAGGAAGTTGACGAAATGTAAAAATGTGAATATAATTCATTATTTATTCGTTATTTTAATGATTATAGAGGTCATGGTGATCAAATATATTAGAAAAACTGAGTAACTTTTCATCAAAAACTTAAGGCGGTTCAATTCTAATAAGGTGATTGGACTATTATTATTATTATTATAGTAATTCATGTTTTGATAAAATTTAACTTTAGGTAAGGAAACTATCTAATACTGCGATGTTATTGTGTTGTTACCTGGGTGAAAGTTGTATTCACTGTGATTCGACTCAGCGCACAGTTTGTAGTTGTATTGAAGTCAAACTCTGGGTCCTCTATAGCTTGTTCATCTGTACATGGGCATGGGATAACATCGGTCATGTCAGCAGCCCCGATCCCATTAGGAAACTCCTGTATTTGTGCTATTGTCCATGACTTACACTGACAGATGTGATTGATGCACGTTAAATCCTGACTAGTTAGATCAAATACCCACCGGCCAACCAGCTCTGTGAAATGGACAAATAAATATACTGTACAGTAGATTGCTATTTTCACTCACCACATACCGGTACGTGTAATATGCTGTGATGTTGGATCAAGCATATTATTCTGAATGAAAGTCTTCCCATCAATCTAAATATATAAGGTTTAGATGTACAGTCACATAATATACATGTATAAGCAGAACGGAAAACGGAAGTTCCGGTGAAAAAAAAATGTTTTTACCATATTTGGTCCATGAGAATATTCTTACAGGTTGCTGAGATACATGTATTGCATTTCAAGTATATTTACGTCTGGTACAAATATGGTATGCAAATGGGCTTTGGCAATATCGCTCGGGATACAGGCATATTTTCCTATTCCGTACTACATATGATATTTATTCTTTGGGATTACATTAACATTGTCTACATTTGTATGCCACTTTGAGACATTGTATGAACGGACACAAGTTAGATTTTAGACAGGACCACAAGCATAAACCCATAGGACAATACTTCCCTGCCTGGCAATTCCAGTTTCCATTTCGAGAAAGAAAGACTTTACAAATTGGATAGCAGAAGATCATCACCACACTGGACTGTATAGACTTAATCGGGGATCTGGTTATTTTATCATATTACAGAGATTAACCAGTTATTTATATTAATTAATTACTATTATCATTCACATGTTTTGTACCATTAGTGCTAAAGCCGATTACCCAGCTTTTTGCCGGCTATTTTCTATTATACCATTAATACTTACATGTAACTGTACTCATTGATCTATCGCCTCTTTTTCACACTTACAAATGACACTGTTCTACTGTTTGATATACTCATGTCATGGACTACTGTGATAGTTTTAGTCCTTGCTTGTGTATACCTACATTTTTATACAATAACAATGAGTTTACAGGTTATGGGAAATCAATACTTTGGTTTTGGTTATCCATATTTTCAGAAATTAGATTACCATAACAACCGGTAATCAAGTGTTTGTTCCAGGCACTTCTGGACGGGGGATAATTTGGCCATCTTGGGTTTGGTCAAGATGGATAATTGATATCGTACAAGGAATCTGTTTGAACAATATGTCAAGTGCAAAGTCTGTTTCCCATATCGACATATTGATCTGTTGATATGTATTCCTTGTCAATTAATTATATAGTATTGTTCAAGCCAGTTGTTTTTTTCTATACACACAGAAAAAAATGTACATTCTGCCGACATTCATTTACGCCAAATAAGTTCGAAACTATTATCTATGTTTGTCTTTTGTATATTTCGTAAACGCATTTTACGTACAGTACACTATAGTACATGTAAGCATGAATCATCATCCAAAGAACCTGACCAATGCTTTTCCTTAAATTGACCTACCGTACCTGCGTTTCCTAGTTGGGCACTTATATCAAATAGATCGGAACCATTGAGATAAAAATTGTAGAAATTCTCTCCATCACCGCCATCGTAGCCAATGCTGATAAATCTATTCTTCCCCATCCTATCCCAGCCATCTTCACCTGGGTCGTAGTTGTAGATAAGAACTGTCCGTAGACCATCGCTCACCACAGCAGCTTGAAATGTTATGTTCTGTCAAGGGAAATAAAGATGTCAGCGAACCAGTCACCCTTTGATAGTAAAATTTGGCTTAAATATATGCCTGCGCAATTAATTGACTTCAATTTTGCTATATTGTGGAACATTCTCTCCCCCTAATGTATCAACTAATACAGTGAATTTTGATATACAATGATTTCCTGGTTTTTGACTCACAGCGACCTTGATCGTTGACCTTGAGCTTAATTTTGGTACAAGACACCATCTGCCCTATATAATTTATCTATATTGACTCAAAAAATACATATTTAATGATTTTCTGAGTTTCAGGGCAAAAATGTTTCACAATTTTCAATTTGAAAGAGGAAACTTATGGCAGAATCGCAAACACCAAAATAGGCCAACGTCGGAGTCGAAAGTTGAAAACAAAAATATAAACAGATGTGCATATATCAAACTGTTTGGTGGCGGACATTTCAAGAATATTGCCCGGAATCGCCTACAATGTGAGGAAGCTCGTCGGCGACGGAAGACCAAGCTAACCCCCTTAGTTAACTTTCATGAAGGACAACTTCTTCACCAACAAGTTGATGAGCATTCATGAAAATTTACAAACAGTATATTTAAATTCGTCATGAACTCAGCGACAGCTACTGAAATTACCGATTGTCTTGAGATGCAGTTTTCATATGTATAACGAATGAAACTTCGATGTCAACATGACAAAATAATGATGCTTTGACCAGTAGTGAATTCGTAGAGTGTAATGACCTCTGTTACTTCATTTAATAGAGTCTAGTACCGTATTTATTGACAACCTTCATGCCTTCGAGTGCATGGGGCGCATTCATAAAGTTACATAAACATGATATGTTAACATAAATAGATGTGTTACGCATCGGCTTATATCCTTGCATCCCAGGCTTTTCTCTCAATTATGTATATTTTTCGTGGAAAGCGAAGACAATAAAGTGAAGGAGGTATTACTTAAAGCCACACTCGTTTTCAAAGAGCTGCAGTCATTTCTGTTTACTGTGCAAATTGGCAAATATAAATTGTAAAGTACTCGGCGAATGGAATGTTTATGTAACATTTATGGCCCAATCTAATCTTTTGAAGGTATCCCTGTCACGTTTGCAATAAAAGATAATGTTTTCTTCCCTCTGGTCAACTTTTTGTGACATTGCCTGCCACAAACATTTTGTGCTCAATATGCACCAACATTTATAACTTCTCATAGTTATTGTTATATGTAGTTCATAACATGGCTAACTTCCGTAAGTTGGTCCCCTGACTGTTGAGTTGACAACCTGCGACTTCAAACCAGAATTGTTAGATATGTGTGCTGTAAGTTTGTGCTTCTTAGGCATATGGTAGGTTTGTGCTTCTTAGGCATATGGTGGTAAGAAGAAAACAGAGACAGTTGGATGCATAGATATATGAAACGCAAGATATCTTTGGCCGTAAAACTCCAGAATGAATACCATTTCATACCAAAATACCATACTGCTTTCGACTGATTAGGAAGGATTCTGATTATAGAATATTTCAGGCATTTAATTCTGATTCTTTCATTATAGAGACCTTGATGATACATGTATATGTGCTACAACGTATATTACCTGGGGAAGACTGTTGGGGATGTAAGGCCAAGAATGTTGCCAGGTAACGATGAGACCCCAACATGCCTGGAAGGTGAAGTCCAAGCAGCTATCACCCGCCGCCAGTTGGTCATAAAAAATTACTTCATCTGAAAGGATCTGTAATACCTCAATGTCTCTTTGTCTCATGGACAAAAAATCATACTGATGATAGTAAACATTTGTCGCATGTGCTAGATAATCTCTCTCTGTCCAGAACGGAGCCAGAATTGCCGTATTGATACCATTTAGTGGAAATGATTGGGGGGTGTACCCTTCTGTTTTGTTACCGAAGGACAGGAGGCCATATTGGTTGATCTGAAAGACAAATTAGCATCCAGAGAATTAGGCTTACATACACAACTTGAGTCTGCAGTATGAATGCTAGAGATATATAGAACCAACGAATTGGTTGGGTGACGATGCCTTTTAAACAAGTGTAAAGTTTTAACTGCAAAATAGCTAGTAAACTATAACGACATGCAACCGACACTATTTGAAATATGGGCTTTTCACTCTAAAATTTACAATTTTCTTCAAAGCCACAAACGATTTCTCACAAGACCCTTATATATCTCTCAGAGCACCGAGATTTCTAAAGAATGAACAATCTACTGTGAGCCAAGCAGGACATTACAAGCGTCTAGTCCTTCATCAACAATTCAGCCGTCGTCCATTAGAGAATATCCGCGTCCATAATCCAAAGAGCTATTCCATATTCCATATAACAGTATTAGCATCAAATTCAAAAAGACAATCATAGTATACACAAACATAGGCTTGTTTCCTGCAAGAGAGAAGCTGTCAACAGTTTTCAATGATGCCGGCAAGACATCATGATGTTCCAAAAATATCAAATCCGTATCGCTGATCATTATTCTTAATCCATAATATATTTGGGTTTTCAAATTTTAATAAAGATTTAGAGTAGTCCTGCTGACAGTAGCAACTACTAATGACACAATTCTCATCACTGGGACAAGTGTGTCGTTAGCAGTTGTCAGGTCCCCAGCTAATACATGTCACAGATGTGTCAATTGTGGTTAATTGGCACTGCATGCAGCGTCAACCTCTTATGGCACAATACTGAAAGTTGTGTCATTAGTATTTGCTATGATATTGCATATTCTTCTTATAACACATGATATTATTATGTCTCATCCTAATCGTACCATTTCCAATGGTCAATGTACAAAAATCTGTACACTGTGTCTGACCATATTGGCGCTGTTCACCCGGGTTTTCACTGGCAAATACACCGTACTTCGGTCTAAGACACATAAGCTGATAAGAAGTTCTGGACAATGAACAGATCAATCAGATAAAACAAATTTAAAAGTGAAACAACAAACTCAACACAGCAAGGAAGCAAGCAGAGATTGCTCAATTGTATGCCCCCCCCCCCCCCCCACCCCTTCCGCATTAATCTGACACTGCCCCGCCATTGTTCTGTTCTGTATTGGTCTGTGGAGGCCTAATTAGGATAATTATAAAAATTCTGTTTCAGTCACTTTTGTCGGCATGCCTCGCATAATACATATTCCAAGTAATAATACAATTTTTTGATGCAAGATGGTCGCCCGGGTGCTTTCGCAAAATCCAAAAATGTGACCTGGTTATGAGACCTACATTCCTTGAGAGTATATTGTGATGAAATTATGAAGCGATCGTGAACTTTGCACCCAATTCACTTTTTTGGGGGCAATTTCATACTACAGGACCTATGTGGTGTGCTTTGGAATGTAGAATAACAATTTCATAGCCATTTTCCCAGTTCAAATCGGTTATGGACCGAGATCCATCCTGGACAAATAAATATATCCCATTCATTTAGGTTTGATGAACAAAGGGCCATAACTCTTGAAAATATAACCGAAAGCAGAGAAACTTCACGCTGCACAACTATGGGGTATTGATCACATATCACGCAAATTCCATACTTGTCCATACAATATTAACCGAGATCCAGCCCAGACAAGTCCCAACTCACAAAGATTTGAAGAACAAAAGGGCCATAACTCTTGAAAATGTATGCGAAACGTGGAGAAACTTCACGCTGCACAACTACAGGGCATTGGCCACATATCCTGCAAATTCCATACTTGTCCATACAATATTAACCGAGATCCAGCCCGGACAAGTCCCAATTCACAAAGACGTGCTGAACAAAGGGCCATAACTCTTGCAAATATACGCGAAACGCGGAGAAACTTCACGCTGCACAACTACAGGGCAATGACCACATACCCTGCAAATTTCATAATTGTCTATACAATATTAACCAAGATCCATCCCGGACAAGTCCCATTCACAGAGATTTCAGAAAAAGGGCCATAACTCTTGAAAATTATACCGGAACTCGCAAAAAACTCCACAATGCACAGCAACGAGACACTGGCCACTTTCCATGCAAGTTTCAATCCTGTCCATCAAATATTAACCGAGATATCGTGCGGACAAGAAATTCGGACGGACAGACGGACGGACAGACGGATGGATGGACAGACGGACGGATGGACAGACTGACAGACGGACGGACAAAGCAATCGCTATATGCCCCCCCCTCTAATTAGAGGGGGGGAATAATTATTTATGAAATACGTTTTTATTAGAATGCCTATCATTGTTATATTTCAAGAACTAACGTATACAGTGGAGAAGAGTATTTTTTTTGTTATATTATACATTTCACAAACATGATGATAGAATGTATAAACACGTAACCTTTTTACAGATATAAGCTTAGAACTCAAAATATCTCCCAACATTTTTAATGAAACGGCAAGAAAAAATATATGTACACAATATGTGAACGTTCTAGCTCGATTGCGTTATGATTATAGATAGACATGAAATTGAAATCCGCAACATGTGCTATTTGTGAAAAAATAGTCTAAATCGAGTCATCCAAACACAAATTTAGACACGTAAGATCCCATGGTATCGTACCATCTCCTTCACACAAATCAAATGATTAAATATTCAGAAAGATGCATTTGGGATGTCAACGAATATTATGATTACAAGCGTCTGGTTCGTCATTCATAATTCAGCCGTCGTCCGTTAAAATATATCCGCGTCCATAATCCAACGACCTATTCCATATTCCATACAATCATAGTATACATAAACATAGGCTAGTTGTATGATTCATACAACCTTACCTAAACAGTTGAACTAATATACAGCAGCTGGACCGTTGATCTACATGCAGGCACCATGTCGAAGTTGGTAGAGAAAACGATTAACCTTAAACCTTAAAGTCTGGACAATTTACAACTATAAAAACTCATTTTCTGACCATTTGCATGGAGTTAAATTTTCAGCCCTCATGTCTGAAATTCAAAGATTTGCCCATTTGGGCTCCTTCTCTTCACTTAAAACTTTAAAATTGTGTCAACCTTTCCCTTCCGAATTTCCCAAATGACATTAGTCTTTTATGATTTGCCCCTCTAGTTTAAGTCGCATGTCCCCCACCCTCACCCAATCTGATTGAATGTCAGTTTGTCACCCCTTAAACTAAACGTACATCCCATGGAGCTGAACATGTGACAGGGTGCACGAAAAACTCAAAACTTTACTAAATTTAGCTAAAATAATCCTGTGCTAAAAGACATTCAACAAGAAAACTTGCTCGTGCGAATTGGTGCTTGCGCAATTTTAAAACGCTTGCACGATTTTAAATCATTGCGCAATTTTAAAATGCCCAGCATAATTTACAATCGTGCAGAAAATACTGCACTGTTATTCCTTAGTGCTGTATCTACACCATCAGAGCCTGGCATATTTTACAGAGAGTCTTTAAAATGTCACTTCCCGTCTAATGTTAGGTTAATTGTCACAGCGCTCCACGCATTGTAGTCTAAAACTTCCTTCAACTCACACGACAGATTGTCTGGCAGAGGTCGCTGCCCCAAAAAGCGCCGATTTTGTGAGACCACGGGGTTGGCTCCAGCTCGTCGTTCAGCAGCCGTCGTTCAGGTCTCGCGCTTACAGTACTCGCGTGGGCAACGGTTTTTGTCAGAAAGGAGGCCGGTTTCGTAAATGGACTGAGACATTTATGTTGAATTCAAGTGAGGGGGAGGGGGGGGGAGACGGGTGGGCATTCTATCGTATCTCCGGAACGACAAAAAATGACAACTGATACTCCGTAGTTTATCATATTGGGGTCATTTTGAGTTTATTTGCATAACCCTCCGAGCAGATGATCATAGGCAAATTCAAAATGGCGGCCATGTGAGGTAAAAGAATAGTCATGTTTTCGTAATTTTTCTTCAAAATTTCTGCTTTTCTACGAGGAAAAGAGGGCAAAAACTATTTTATTTCACATCAGATTATTATTTACTAATTTATCATTCACTTTTTTGCGAAGCAAACAGATAAATAAAAAATCCGAAAAATCTGACCGAAAAATCGACAAAAAATGCCTTTTTGAAAAGCGGTAATATCAAAGCGGCCATATTGCATTTTTTAGCCCCTAGATCAAGGGATAAGAAAAAATCCCGGGACAAATAAGGTTACCCCTACTTGACCTGGGGGGTGGGGTAAAATGCCACGCCCTCTATATTTTGTCCCCTACTAAGCTTTCTGCGCTATCTCGGGAACGACAAAAAATGGACAGCTTAAACTCCGTGACTTTATAGTTTATCATACTGGGGTCATTAGGATAAATTCAAGATGGTGACCACGTGGGGTACCAGAAAAGTGATTTTTTTCGTCATATTTCTTCAAAATTTCTGCTTTTCCGCGATGAAAAGTGGACAAAAAATATTTTACTTCACATCACATTAATATTTAATATTTATCATGCAGTTTTGGGGGAGAAATTTCACAAATAAAAAATTCGGAAAACCTGACAAAAAAATCGACCAAAAAATGCCGTTTTTGAAAATGGCGTCACTGTGCCGTCATCGAAGCGGCCGTCTTGGATTTTTTTACATTTTCTGGCAGAGCCTGACTCAAGGGTAAGGTTTGGTAAGTTTCATGCCCCTAGCTCAAGGCTAAGAAAAATAATTAGGGGGGTCCATTTCGGCCCTCTCCTCCCCACCCGGGTCCCAAAAAGCCCAGGACAGATAGGATTAACGCTATAAGTCAATGTCGGTTTTAAAAAGGCTTAACGGATAATAACTTCGTTATTCAGGTTTTTTCCGGAGTGGATGAAATATTATTACCCTCTCTGAAAACTCATATCCTTTGGCTGACGCCTCAGGGAGTAGGGCCTGTGAGCATGAGTTAACAAAAACCAAAGGAATCAAGACCCCTATATGTATTAAATGTTTACATGAATTGTAATCTTACGGAATCACTGTTTGGGGATGTTTTTAAAATTTATAGAGACTGTCAGAGAAAATTTGTAACGTCAAGTAGACATTCTACAACTTATAATTGAGTTATACCTTCCAAATTATAAATAATGTAAAAATCCCCATAAAATATTTCCTGATTGCTGAAATGCTCCTGTCAAAGGGATATCTTCGCTACAGTTGTTAATAAATGATATGCCTTTCATTAAAGTTCAACTCGAGTTCGTCAGGTTTATAAATTGTTGGAAATATAATCGCGCATAAAACACGTCTTCTGTGTTATCGGTGAGTCCATAGGAAGCGAATCGAAACACAGCCGCAGGCTAATCCGGCTAATATATTGTCAAAGAAAAAATATGGAGTGAATTTTCTGCAAAAAATTTCTTCTGTCGAGGTCCGCTTTTCTGTGAAATTAATGTTTAGATTGCATCCAGTCCTTATGGACTTTCTAATGTTGTTGTGATACGTTTCTATATGCTATATGTATATGGACTTAATTGTGTTACTTTGGCAAAATATAGTTGAATTGAATAGAATTTTCATACAACCTGGGAAAAACGTGAATACCTAATAGTGTACATCTTTATAGACAGTGAATGTACATTTCGACCACGATTATCAAAACAAGAGCGTATACTCTCTACTGAACTTGAATGAAAAGTTCACTCTGGTAAGAGTGGAAGTTCATCCCGCTCAAGTCGACTGAAATGAACTGAAGTGTGAGTGAAATTCACTTAAGCTTGAGTGAAAGTCACTCAAATTCCACTCAATTTTGAGTGAAGCTGATTCCTCAAGTGTTTCTAAGAGCGTAAAGCAATCCATGGGATCTGTAATCATCTGATGCAAACACATCCGCTTCCACGTGAAGTTAGCAATACATTCAGGCAATAGTTCTACCATGTGAACACAAGAGCGCTGTTATGAATCGCAAGTTAAATTGTGTGATATATTTTCATCACATAATTAGTGGTCCCCAGTTGTGACAATGAACACAAGTGTCTCAGTCACATACTATTGTCAAAATCTCGCGACCTGACAATTGTTAATGACACAATTGTTCCAGTGGCAACAATTGTATTAGAGGTTACCACAGCAGACTAACGGAGAAGTGCTGGGTTAAAATAGACTGAATTCAGACTAATTTATCCATCACTCCGTTCAGACAGTCGAACTGATTTTCAGACAAGGGTTGAAGAAAAACAACAGATGGGAACAGGGACCGGCATGTACAGAACCCGTACTCTATATGTGGCGTAGTCCTATTTTAATCTTGAACGTATATCGATGAGGGGCCAGTCCATATCTACGTTCAAGATTGGACCAGAGTAGTCCGAGCTTCCTCTAATCCCTGGCCATGTTCGAATCCTGCATGGGACTTGACCAATTTTCAGAACTAGAATCTGTGCTATACCAAGATAGTGTAATGATAACGAAAATATATTTATATTATAGATTGTCAGTTGTCAGAGGAAGCTCGGACCACCGTGTATGCATGCGGAGGCAGTCAAGGGTTTATTATAATATAGTGACATGGATCGATTATGAACAGGGCGTATATGAAGAATGACTTACGTGGAAGAAGTCATGGGTTAGATGGAAAATGGTGACAGGAACTGATGTGTATATCCTGTCCGATGTATAATTCCCAATAGAAACGCCTTGGCTGCGTAAATTCAGGAGGTTTGCATCATTTTCTGCTCTCCCGTATGGAAGAAGGGTTGACCAGTTGCCTGAAATATAATGATACATTTTTGAGTGTTTCGTTCTGAAGCTCTCGCAGAGTGATGTTTCAATAATTACATAGCATAGAGAAATAAATAAAACACTACATATGGTATACACCGGTGTGAAGGTAAAAATGTCCGGCATTGGGAAAAATATCCGGCTCATATAACTAATAACCTAACTTGGATATTTTCCTCAAGTCGGGTAAGATATATGCTTCTAAATAAAAGCCTATACACAGGGACATTCTTTTACACATGGTACAGCTCAAGCTCACGGCAAATAGTAATCTTAGTAAACTCAGATATAATATCACGGTATATGACCCTGATACACCATCTTGGTTTACCTTGATTGGATAAACAGAAGGCATATTAGTTCTGATATATCTGGGAGTCTGCTTCCAGTGCTTGGAAATAAACATTGTCCAAGTTAATTCGGTTTAAAACCTTGCCCATGAAAATTGTTGTAACAGTCTACCTATCAGAACCTGACGACATCGCGCTTTTGCCGTTGTCGTTTGTAACGTTTGTATTTCAAACCCTGTGAACAATGTACGCCAGAAGTGGAGGGCAGTCTGGGCAAACTACTAACGGAAAGTGTACGAACAATAATGCTAGATATGCTTGTCGACGTTTATGAATTTTGGCAATACTTGTCAATCCATGGAGATATCCATCACGGTCACATCGGTCCGGTTGTCTGACGAGCAGCTGAGTTTGGATTCCAAGGGCGTTCGAGATTTTTAAGTATGCTATAATATTTCAAAAATACATAAGACGTTAAAACACCAATTGCGACACAATAAAGGCACGAAAACTAGGAATCGATATAAAATACCGGTTGAGTACAGTCCGAAGATATTTATATGGAAAAGTGGAAAATTTTGTGACCTTGGGGTATATGTGCGTAATATGCAAAATATCACATACCTGGCAACCGATGCTTTGGAGCACAATCTCTAGTAGTCGTATCAATTGATTGCTTTGAGGTTTGTGCAGCAGTTGAAATCCTGGTAGATGTCGATGTTGTGGATGGTGTATATGTTGACGATGTTATTTCAGCTGTGGATGTAGAAACCAATAGAGTTGTGGTTCGTGAATCTGTGGTAATCTTGGTGACGGTTGCTGTGGTGGCTGGTGTAGATGTTGTGGATGTTACTCCAGGTGTGATTGTAGAGATGAATGGAGTTGTAGCCCGTGAACCTGTGATAATCTTTGTGGTGGTGGTTGTTGTGGCTGGTGTAAATGCTGAGGATGTTATTCCAGGTGTGAATGTAGACAACAACGGGGTTGTGGCCCGTGAACCTGCGGTAATCCTGGTGGTGGTAGCTGTTGAGGCTGGTGCAGATGCGGATGATGTTACCCCAGGTATAGATGTAGACACCGATAGGTTTGTGGCCCGTGAACCTGTGGTAATCCTGGTGATGGTTGATGTTGTGGCTGGCGTAAATGTTGATGTTACTCCAGATGTGGGTGTAGACACCGATGGGGCTGTAGCCCGTGAACCTGTGATAATCTTGGTAGCGGTTGCTGTTGTGGCTGGTGTAGATCCTGAAGATGTTACCCCAGGTGTGGATGTAGACACCGATGGGGTTGTAGCCCGTGAACCTGTGGTACTCTTAGTGGTGGTTGCAGTTGAGACTGGTGTAGATGTTGAGGATGTTACCCCAGGTGATGATGTAGACACCGATGGGGCTGTGGCCCGTGAACCTGTGGTAATCCTGGTGGTGGTTGCTGTTGTGGCTGGAGTAAATGTTGAGGATGTTACTCCAGGTGTGAATGTGGAGATGAATGGTGTCGTAGCCCGTGAACCTGTGGTAATCCTGGTCGTCGTTGCTGTTGTGGCTGGTGTAAATGTTGAGGATGTTACTCCAGGTGTGAATGTAGAGACCAATGGGTTTGTGGTCCGTGAACCTGTGGTAATCCTGGTGGTGGTTGCTGTTGTGGCTGGTGTAAATGTTGAGGATGTTACTCCAGGTGTGGATACAGATACCGACGGGGTTGTGGCCCGTGAACCTGTTGTAATTCTGCTGGTGGTTGCTGTCGTGGATGGTGTAAATGTTGAGGATGTTACTCCAGGTGCGGATGCAGACACCGATGTGGTTGTGGCCCGTGAACCAGTTGTAATCCTGCTACTGGGTGATGTTGTTGCTGGTGTAGATGATGAGGATGTTACCTCAAGCGTGGATGTAGACACGAATGGGGGTGTGGCCCGTGATCCTGTGATAATCTTGGTGGTGGTTGCTGTTATGACTGAAGTAGATCCTGAAGATGTTACCCCAGGTGTGGATGTAGACACCGATGGGGTTGTGGCCCGTGAATCTGTGGTAATCATGGGGGTGGTTGCTGTTGAGACTGGTGTAGATGTTGAGAATGTTACCCCAGGTGTGGATGTAGACACCGATGAGGCTGTGGCCCGTGAACCTGTGGTGATCCTGCTTGTGGATGCTGTTGAGACTGGTGTAGATGGTGAGGATGTTACTTCAAGTGCGGATGTAGACACCAATGGGGTTGTGGCCCGTGAATCCGTGATAATCTTGGTGGTAGTTGCTGATGTGGCTGGTGTAGATCCTGAAGATGTTACCCCAGGTGTGAACGTAGACACCGTTGGCGTTGTGGCCCGTGAAACTGTTGTAATTCTGCTGGTGGTTGCTGTTGTGGATGATGTAAATGTTGAGGATGTTACTCCAGGTGTGGATGCAGACACCGATGTGGTTGTTGCCCGTGAACCTGTTGTAATCCTGCTGCTGCTTGATGTTGTTGCTGGTGTAGATGGTGAGAATGTTACCTCAAGTGTGGATGTAGGCACGAATGGGGGTGTGGCCCGTGATCCTGTGATAATATTGGTGGTGGTTGCTGTTGTGACTGGAGTAGATCCTGAAGATGTTACCCCAGGTGTGGATGTAGACACCGATGGGATTGTGGCCCGTGAACCTGTGGTAATCATGGGGGTGGTTGCTGTTGAGACTGGTGTACCTGTTGAGGATGTTACCCCAGGTGTGGATGTAGACACCGATGGGGCTGTGGCACGTGAACCTGTGGTGATCCTGATTGTGGGTGCTGTTGAAACTGGTGTAGATGGTGAGGATGTTACTTCAAGTGTGGATGTAGACACCAATGGGGTTGTGGCCCGTGAATCCGTGATAATCTTGGTGGTAGTTGCTGTTGTGGCTGGTGTAGATCCTGAAGATGTGAATGTAGACATCGATGGCGTTGTGGCCCGTGAACCTGTGGTAATCCTGGTGGTGGTTGCTGTTGAGGCTGGTGTAGATGTTGAGGATGTTACCCCAGGTATGGATGTAGACACCGATGGGGCTGTTTCCCGTGAACCTGTGGTAATTCTGGTGGTGGGTGCTGTTGTGGCTGGAGTAAATGTTGAGGATGTTACTCCAGGTGTGAATGTGGAGACGAATGGGGTCGTAGCCCGTGAACCTGTGGTAATCCTGGTCGTCGTTGCTGTTGTGGCTGGTGAAAATGTGGAGGATGTTACTCCTGGTGGGGATGTGGAGACCAATGGGCTTGTGGCCCGTGAAACTGTTGTAATCCTGGTGGTGGTTGCTGTTGTGGCTGGTTTAAATGTTGAGGATGTTACCCCAGGCACGGATGTAGACACTGATGAGGTTGTGGCACGTGAACCTGTGGTAATCCTGATGGTGGTTGATGTTGAGACTGGTGTTGATACTGTGGATGTTACCCCAGGTGTGGACGTAGACACCGATGGGGTTGTGGGCCGTGAACCTGTGGTAATCCTGGTGGTGGTTGCTGTTGTGGCTGGCGTAAATGTTGATGACGTTGATCCAGGTGTAAATGTAGAGACCAATGGGCTTGCGGCCCGCGAACCTGTGGTGATCCTGGTTGTGGTTGCTGTTGAGACTGGTGTAGATTGTGAGGATGTTACCGCAAGTGTGGATGTAGACACGAATGGGGTTGTGGCCCGTGAACCTGTATTAATCTTGGTGGTGGCTGCTGTTGTGGCCGGTGTAGATCCTGAAGATGTTACCCCAGATGTGGATGTAGACACCCGTGAACCATTGGTAATCCTGGTGGTGGTTGCAGTTGAGACTGGTTTAGATTTTGAGGATGTTACCCCAGGTGTAGATGTAGACACCGATGGGGCTGTGACTCGTGAACCTGTGGTGATCCTGGTTGTGGTTGCTGTTGACACTGGTGTAGATTGTGAGGATGTTACCCCAAGTGTGGATGTAGACACCAATGGAGTTGTGACCCGTGAACCTGTGATAATACTGGTGGTGGTTGCTGTTGTGGCTGGGGTAGATCCTGAAGATGTTACCCCTGGTGTGGATGTAGACACCGATGGGGTTGTCACCCGTGAACCTGTGGTAATCCTGGTGGTAGTTGCTGTTGAGACTGGTTTATATGTTGAGGATGCTACCCCAGGTGTGGATGTAGACACCGATGGGGTTGTCGCCCGTGAACCTGTTGTAATTCTGCTGGTGGTTGTTGTTGTGGCTGGTGTAAATGTTGGGGATGTTACCCCGGGTACGGATGTAGACACCGATGGGGTTGTGGCTCGTGAACCTGTGATAATCCTGGTGGTGGCTGCTGTTGAGACTGGTGTTGATGCTGAGGACGTTACCCCGGGTGTGGATGTAGACACCGATGGGGTTGTGGCCCGTGAACCTGTGGTAATCCTAGTGGTGGTTGCTGTTGTGCCTGGCGTAAATGTTGAGGATGTTACTCCAGGTGTGAATGTAGAGACAAATGGGGTTGTATCCCGTGAACCTGTGGTAATCCTGGTCGTCGTTGCCGTTGTGGTTGGGGTAAATGTTAAGGATGTTACCCCTGGTGTCGATACGGAGGATGTTACCTCAGGTATGGATGTAGACACCAATGGGCTTGCGGCCCGTGAAACTGTGGTGATCCTGGTTGTTGTTGCTGTTGAGACTGGTGTAGTTGGTGAGGCTGTTACCTCAAGTGTGGATGTAGACACGAATGGGGTTGTGGCCCGTGAATCTGTGATAATCTTGGTGGTGGTTGCTGTTGTGGCTGGTGTAGATCCTGAAGATGTTACCCCAGGTGTGGATGTAGACACCGATGGGGTTGTGGCCCGTGAACCTGTGGTAATCCTGGTGGTGGTTGCTGTAGAGTCTGGTGTAAATGTTGACGATGTTACTCCAGGTGTGGATACAGACACCGACGGGGTTGTGGCCCGTGAATCTGTTGTAATTCTGCTGGTTGTTGCTGTTGTGGCTGGTATAAATGTTGAGGATGTTACCCCAGGTACGGATGTAGACACCGATGGGGTTGTGGCCCGTGAACCCGTGGTAATCCTGGTGGTAGTTGCTGTTGAGATTGGTGTTGATGCTGAGGATGTTACCCCAGGTGTGGATGTAGACACCGATAGGGTTGTGGCCCGTGAACCTGTGGTAATCCTGGTGGTGGTTGCTGTTGTGGCTGGTGTAGATCCTGAAGATGTTACCCCAGGTGTGGATGTAGACACTGATGGGGTTGTGGCCCGTGAACCTGCGGTAATCATGGTGGTGGTTGCTGTTGAGACTGGTGCAGATGTTGAGGATGTTACCCCAGGTGTGGATGTAGACACCGATGGGGCTGTGGCCCGTGAACCTGTGGTAATCCTGGTCGTCGTTTCTGCTGTGGCTGGTGTAAATGTTGAGGATGTTACTTCTGGTGTGAATGTAGAGACCAATGGGCTTGTGGCCCGTGAATGTGTTGTAATCCTGGTGGTGGTTGCTGTAGAATCTGGTGTAAATGTTGACGATGTCACTCCAGGTGTGGATACAGACACCGACGAGGTTGTTGCCCGTGAATCTGTTGTAATTCTGCTGGTGGTTGCTGTTGTGGCTGGTATAAATGTTGAGGATGTTACCCCAGGTACGGATGTAGACACCGATGGGGTTGTGGCCCGTGAACCTGTGGTAATCCTGGTGGTGGTTGCTGTTGAGACTGGTGTAGATGTTGAGGGTGTTACCCCAGGTGTGGATGCAGACACCGATAGGGTTGTGGCCCGTGAACCTGTGGTAATCCTGGTGGTGGTTGCTGTTGTGGCTGGCATAAATGTTGAGGATGTTACTCCAGGTGTGAATGTAGAGACGAATGGGTTTGTAGCCCGTGAACCTGTGGTAATCCTGGTCGTCGTTGCCGTTGTGGTTGGTGTAAATGTTGCGGATGTTACTCCTGGTGTGGATGTAGAAACCAATGGGCTTGTGGCTCGTGAATCTGTGGTAATATTTGTGGTGGTTGCTGTTGTGGCTGGTGTAAATGTTGAGGATGTTATTCCAGTTGTGAATGCAGACACCGATGGGGTTGTGGCCCGTGGACCTGTGGTAATCCTGATGGTGGTTGCTGTTGTGGCTGGCGTAAATGTTGAGGATATTACTCCAGGTGTGGATGTAGATACCAATGGGGTTGTGACTCGTGAACCTGTGGTAAGGTTGGTGGTGGCTGCTGCTGTGGCTTGTGTAGATGCTGACGATGTTGTCTCTGTTGTAATATATAAAAGTGGTAAAAATGGAGCATCACTAGCCTCTGGGTAGGCATAAGTTCTGGTTTGATGCTTACACACTTTTTAAATTTTGATGGATAAATGTATACATGTCAGAGTGCCGAGAGCTCATTCTACGAGATATCACTGCTGCAGAACTTCTTCGAATAATTGAATAACTGATTTAAAAAAAGCTCGCATTACCAACCAGCAAGACAATTAAACATCTGAAGTAATAAACCACTAAAACAAATATCTCAAGGAAAAAACCTAAAACATGAAATCCCACTTCTATCCCTTGATGCAATGCAGGCCCCCAACAGCCATGACAAAGGAATGGCAGGTGGGGAACGTTATACAATACAGGTGGGAACGTCAATAAGCCTGTCACTTCCCTCATGTAACGTGACATCAACGTAATTGCCAGCACGAGGTCCCTGAACCGACACAGTCGGAGGAGCAAGCTTTAGTTTGGTGTATCGTGTTTCATATAGGATTTCACGCCTTGCGGCACATGTAATTTGATTAGTTTCGTGTTACATAAGCGATGCTACCGTAGATTTCTGGATAAGTGATCAAATGTCATGCAGATAAATGAATGCACAATTTATCACGAGATTGAAGGAGGTATAATACGTCATCAGAGTTCAGGTCCATTTGGAGGAAAACATGAGTTATGTAAATAACTTACCTGTAATTGGGGGTGCGGTGGTTGGAGGAGGACCTATCAAAAGATAGTACAGTTTAGGAATTCGGAACTACAGTAATGTATTAATTTGCACCATTTCACACTTAACAGAGATAACATAAGTATAAAACTAGCTCATATTATGAGTAGCAGTAAGTAGCGGTAGTCCTGATGATTCACATCCATACACGATATACAAATTCTTGTCGAAATACCAGCCTGTATAGCCATGCAAAATCATGGTATAATGAATCTATCATATTGAAGGATCATTTTCCTCAATGGTTTAACATGTGTGATCAGCCAGAAAGAAAGGCAGGCACAAATCAACATTGAACACAAAAACAGACTGCGACATGTAACATTGATTCCTTGTCATCTGTTCCACGATGAACAATAACTTGAAGAAATACGGCATTCTGAGGTTGCTGTTTATGGTATCTAAAATTCTTAGTTTAAGGTGTAAATTATAATGGAATTTCCCTACCACAACTTCCATGGACCATACCTACGTACACAAACTCGCGCATACTACATCTGAAACAGCCTTTGCCTGCCCGTATTGCACATGCATTCTTGACTTCATTGGTATATGGACATGTGCGCGCGTTATAGCATTGGTATACGAGAAATCTTAATTGGTTTACCAACTATGGCCAACTGAGCCTTAACCAAACTCTACAAAATTTACTCTGAAGCAATGGAATAAAATTACAATGAATACAATGGACAACGCTCGTGAATCCGGCCTTCACCCCAACAGATGAACGGTGACTGGAGAGGACAATGGCTGTAAGTAAGACCAGATGCTCATGAGTCCAGCTTTTTGCTGAACAGATGAAAATCTTTATTATCAACCAGGTGATCAAAATTGTTCTCTGTAGCGAAGAAATATTGGAATATTCAAGTACATAATTTAATGTGCCTCTCAAAGAATAATGCAGTCTACTATTCTCAAACAAAATCAATTTCGTTAGCAGATAGCCGATTTCGATTTTGATTACAGTGTTTACACAATCAAATGGTTATAACATGGAAAAAAACATGGCCCAAACTTTACATGCAGAACATCACCAGTCACTCAAGTACATTGGACAATGATTAATACAGATATGGCCGAATGCAGTCCGAATTAATTTTCAGAACTGGGGGATCACGTGATAGGTTGTGAGATAGATCATTGTTATTCAAATCAATCATTCAAAGCAGGGAGACTAGACACATATTCCTGTGCTTTTCAATGGTAGATATCTCATGTAGGAAGCTATTGTCTGAGCCTGTGCAGCTGAAAAGGCTCAAGTCTAGATACATTGTTGTCCTCAGTCTTGGCTATTGTATGCATTGTCTCATGATCCTTATATGGAGTATGAACCTGTTCAATGTACCAGATATACCGGTACGTCACTGATCATCGGAAACAGAGTAACTGTAATTTAACGTTAGGGACTACAAAAGTTTAAGGAAAACTAGACATCAGCAATAAAACAACATTTTATTTTATTTTATCAGTTGAGATAAATACAAAGATGGACAAAGCAGACTCCACTATTCTTTGAAATGCACATTAGAGGCCGCATACCAGTGTTACAACTGATAACAATCAGCACAGCAACATAGTGGCAAAACTATCCCATTCTCTCTTGGGACAGTCCTCTATAAATATTTAATACAATACATTATCATTAACCCAGTAATCTGGAATGTTAAATAAAAGTGGTAGAAGAGTTCTCACCTGAACAACGTGTGTTACAGTCACCATATGTGCAGAAACACTGGTAGCTCCCTATCCGATTAACACAGATCTCGTAAGCGGAACAGTCATGTGCTGTTAAACATTCGTTCACATCTGTTTCACACTTGGTACCATTCCAAAACGGACTACATACGCAGCCTGTCGTCTTGCTGCACGAGATTGCCCCAGAATGACAGTCACATCTGTTCGAACAGCCCTCTCCCCAGTAATTGGAACGACAGGCTTAATTTAAGGGATAAAATGTCATCAGAAATAAATGCAACCACCAACATCCTATGCAAGAGGTTGAATATTTTCATACAGATTACGATATGGCATATTCAGGAATACTGTGGTGCAAGAACTGCACACGAATAAACTCGATAAAATAAACAAATCACAGAAAAATGTGTCACAAAACTGTGACCTTTGTAGGCCTACCAAAGATTGAAAAGATGAGAAGTTTGATTTTGATTTTACATAATGGACAGTAAGCCAAACGGTAGTCAGTATATATGGATACTTCCCAGTGTAATCACTTTACCCACCTTGACATGTCAATGGATCATTGTATGTGGTGCTCCCCACAGGACAATTGCATGTGAAGGTACCGTCTAAGTTCATGCACGTGTCTGGTGGTGAACAACCATTCATCTGACTATCCTTGCACTCGTCGATGTCTGAAAACAGAAATATCTTACGTCAGCAACGCGACTGAATAACTTTAAGATGTTGGGAATCCACTAAACATCTTGCTCTAATATGAATGATTTGGATTTACAATGCCGTGCCAAAGAAATTGGAACCTTTCTGCCTTGGATGATTAATGTAGTCAAAACACGCAAGTTTCGATAGAACCAGAATGGCAGTCAAGATCTCAAAATGTATGGTCCTGTATGTTACAATTATGCTGCAAAACTTCACTGGATTCACTGCCTTCGTCGTCATTTATATAGAATAAATTTATCCTACTAGTTTCATATTCAGGAACCAGGTTAAATTTTTTTTTATCATTTCCTATGTTACAATTGACAGTGTGGCCGTACCGTTGATCCTGTTACAGAGCTATTTCCTACTCCAAATTTTCACATGAGTATTGTATAGAATCAATGGTCTCCGCAGCTATAAAGAAACTAGGGGTATAGTATCGCCTTGTCGAGAGATTCGTTGACGTTGCAGCAGTAGTGAAAGCATACATGTACATGTAGATGGCATTGCCAGTCTCGATCAAACCAAAACTTGTTTTCTATATTAAAATCCCTAGGATCTGGACCCCAGTTTTTCCAATTTTATTGCGGAAATTACAATTCATTTTCCTCACTAACATTGGTTTAATAATACATTTATTTCTACTCCCAGTAGATCCTAGGTCTTCATTGGCCGAGAGCGGTCACGTGAAGTGAGGATAAATATTCTCCTACTCTACTCTGTATACCAATAACACGATATAGCTAAATGGTTTATGTATCCTTTGTTATGTATACTTTATTGTTCCAATTTAAAATTTAATTGTTGGCAATGTTATGTCGTTCGTTGTACTGTGCTCAGCATTGAGTGTCTCGTATAAAATTCTTGAATCTTGAATCTACTGCACTGACTGACCTCTATGCGGGGCTAGCCACCGTGTTCAGTGTAAAAAAACATGGCTGCTGCACGCTTAAAACTAAAGTGTTGAAACTTACTCGTAAAGTGTTGAAATAACTCTGTAAGTGTGTCCACAGGGACAACACTTAAAGAGCAGTCCCTGTGGACACACTTAAAGGGTTATTTCAACACTTTACGAGTAAGTTTCAACACTTTAGTTTTAAGCGTGTGGAGTGTTCTGCCAGTGACAGAACTGGAAATAAAGAATATGCCGGATATCAACTCCGTAAATCTGACCGATAAAATGTCCGACAGTTACTGGAAAAATCTGGAAAAGATAGAGTACTGTGACTGTGAGTAGAGACTGATGATTTTGAACAGCTTACGGTAACGAAATCTGGCTGACGCTTGACTCAGTCTTGGTCTTCGACGATCGACCTCGGTACAATGTGCATGATGTGGGAATTTACCGCTGATACTCGAGCACACATGAATTTGAGGTGTACAATTCTAGGTTATATGAATCAAAATACTGTGAGCAGATAGTAGACGTTTTTAATACACGCTGTTTAATTCAAGATTAGACCATCTTCAGACGTTTTTGGTTAGCGAACTGTGCAGTGTTTTTCGCCGACTCGACTCCGGCTCGGCCGATCAGCCGAAGAGTCGGCGATCAAACTCTAGCGTTGTACGGTCTTTTGACTTATAATTTCGAGCAAAAATCAAGATTTCTTGTCGTCATATTACTATGAAATATGACCAAATATACCATGCTGATTCCGAATATTTCAAAATATTTGACGCGTCTCCAGCTGTTTTCCTTCTCACTTTTCTTCGTATTTGGTTAGCAAGTTTTAGACCAAGTTTACCACGTCTCTTTCCAGAGTTTAAAAGGCTGCTCGTAGAAATAAATTCGTTATCCAGTATTTCTATAATTTATGATGTGGTAGGAATGCGGGGGTTAATGCAAAACAACAAAAAAACTTATCACTTCCCAAAATTTGGGGAAAAATTAATATTTCATCTCATAAATAGCACAGCTAAGTCCTCTAATCAGAAGAAATATGTGTGCCAAGTTTCATAATCATCCAGAGACAGCTGACAACTGCAGCCAACGTTCTATGTACAGGTATGCGTGTGACTTTTCCTAAACAAAACACCTTATCATTTGCCATAATTTGGACAAAACTTAAATATTTCATCTCATAAATAGCTCAGATCCATCCTCTAGTCATAAGAAACATGTGTACCAAGTTTCATAATCATCCAGTGACAGCTCACATCTGCATCAAACTTTGTATGTACATGTGTGCATATGCAGTTTTGCTAAACAAAAAACATTATCACAAGATTTTAACATAGGAGCACCCCTAGAATCTCCTGGGGTAGTGCCATTACTGAGAGTGGAATACCCACCGCTCATATTTTTTATATATTTTTTCTTAATTTTTCTTGATAATTTGTTAAACCAAAACCTTGTCATTTCCAGGGAGGAGACACCGATGCCGACACAGACACCAACACCCTCTCCCCCCTCTCAAAATAGCTCGCATTACTTCGTAAAAACCAATACATTCAAATAGTCCCAGTAGCTAGACTGTCTCTGTTCATACTTTTATATACTCTCTCATATAGTCCAAGTAGTTGTATAAATCTCTGAATCTAACTGTTGAAAATTCTCAGCAGATATTTAGTCTCCCAAGTTGTCCAGATCGATCTACCAAATGACCACTCACCCTGACACAGTGTTTCATTAACCAGTCTCCATCCGAGTGAACAAAAACATTCAGGTGCACCATTGATGATCCTACAACCCTGATGACAGCCCAGAGAGTCACATCCCGATGTTGTTCCTGTTTGTGGGGAAATAACACCACAGCATTAGGCCCAATCAGCTCAATAGTTCATTTATCATCACCTACTCACCAGATGGGCAGATTTTATTTTTACATATTAGTTTTAGCTTAGTATACAGTTTTACGAAATATATGCCGTCAAACCCGCTATGAAAAAGTATGTTGTAAATGAAAGAATAGTTCCATCAATGTTCAAAAGCATTTTTTTTTTTCCGTTTTTTTTTTTTTTTTAACCGAATAAAATGCATTTAATGCTATGTGTTTGAATGATGGTCTGTTACGACCATTCCATTTCCTATTCTCTCGATTATTGCAGATATCTCCAAAACAGTAATCGTTATGATTACAACACATATAAGGGAAGTGGGAAGAGGTGCCGACATACTGACAGAGCCACATGACTTCACAGCATAGTCTTCCGGTTAACCTATTCTAAAGCACATACCAAGAATCTAACGATTCGTGATATGTGTTGTATCTCAGGTACGCTTTTATTGTACCTGTTCATGTGGCAACTTGGATGATATGACCACACGACCCCTAGCACCGGCATAAGCGGTATTAGATACAAATCTAGAGAGCTATGATGGAAATGCTCTGACAACTCGTACATTGGTAATTGGTGAGCTGTTTCGCTGTGACAACTCGTACATTGGGGATTGGTGAGCTGTATCATCGTCAGATGAAAATGACGGCATTTAACACAAAATACTAGTCTGTAAGGCCCGATGTCGACCCAGCATCAACTTCCCACAAATGCCAACATATATTTTGAAGGGTTAACATGGACCATTATTACTTATTTAATGGTTAAACTACAATGTATATAGATTATATAATTGGACCCAGATTATATAAATGGACCAAAATATTTGTTTGCCATTTCACCAACATTTTTCTGTACGCAACTTCTTTAGGAAGCTCATTGTGTACAAGGTCTTCAACCTGCCCACATGTGCATATAGTAAAAATGTCAAATATATACTTGATATCGCTCCGTTACATTATCGGCGAATTAGCAAGTTTCTCTTAAACATAAATATTTGTTACTATATGTATGTCTAGTCTTTATTACAGTGTGCATAGCAGTATATTTGATTGAAAAGAAGTTATAACATCGAGAAAATTCAAAAAGAATAATGAGGAATGACACTTATGGGCCACCATATAAAGTTTATCTAGCTAGGTTGGAATGAACCAGAAAATCGGATCGGAATGAATCAGAAAAATAAATAAAAAAATACCTTTGTGATGTGATGGAACTATTCTTTCATTTACAACACACTTTTTCAAGAGTTTACTATCCCTTAACCTAGCATAATGAAGAAGGAAGGCTCTTGTGTGCACCTTTCTGGTTAATTTCGTTTTTAGTTTATTTCATTGATCAAAACATGCCTCATTGTATAGTTTGTCAGGCTGGTTAATGGTCTTAGAATTGTTTCTGTGAAACTTATACATACACACGCAACCTGTTGCAACCTACCATTCCTGACGATGACATGAATGAATATGTCAAAATATTGATATACAAAATACTTTTCGCTAATATCAACTTCCTCCTGAATGCATGTTACTTCATGTTAATCTGCCACACTTTGTGCTGTCAAAGGTCCGAGTCGAGCAATAAAATTGAATAGAATTGTCTGAGTTAATCATCCATTTACAGCAACTGTGTTTTCCTCTTCCACCAAAATTTAAAAATTCATCAAGTACTTTACAGTAAATTTTGGAAATTCAGAAAAAGATAGGCATAACAGAGCATGAGACAGAAAAATATTTCCAGTCCATACAGAAAATTGTTACTGGCCCGATGTCACTGTGTCTCCAAAATAGAACGAGAGGTATTGACAATTCCACGATACTGTAACCAATTTGATGAAATTCTGAAATCAAATGATCAACTATGCTGTGTTAAAATTTCACTGCTGTGAGAAATCTGCACTCCGAGAAATGAATGTGCTCTGAAAGAAGGTGACAGAAGATATACAAGCTTGGGTTGGGATAGACGTTGATCTAGAAAGCCGATTTTCCCATGAAATAATTAGCAGGTAAGCACACATCCCATTGAATGAGTGAGTGAGTGAATATGATTTAACGTCGCTTTCAACTATATTTCAGTCATATCACGACGATGGGTCCTATTCCTGTTCACACCCGGGACCCACACGGGTGGGGTCCTATTCCTTTTCACACCCGGGAACCCCACGGGTGCCTCAGTTAGTCGCCTCTTTCGACAAGCTGTCCGAGGAGCTGAGGCCTATTCTTACCATGACCTGCGGTGTGCACAACGACATCCCAGGTCAATCCCCGGAAGCCCCACGGGGCCATCCCATTGAATAATCACTCATATCGCACTGCCAGATAGCTGATCTTTACCTGTGAGAGTACATGTCCTTCCATCGGCATTCAGCACGTATCCATTGAAGCAGTTACAGGTGTATGATCCCTCTTCATTAGTGCAATTATGACTGCAGCCACTAATGGACTCATCACATTCATTTATATCTGGCGAGAAAAATTACTAATATTATATCAGTAATTATAGTACTTATATACATGACAAAAACAATAAGCAAAATATAGTAAAGGCATTTTTTAGAACCATATTGTGATGAAAGCTCTTTCAGACCTTCATTTTTAATATATTAAGCATTGAAATCACACATCTGACATTCTCTGAAAAACAAGACAGCATCTGTACAATAATATGACTCCAGTGCCCGAAAGGATGTCGAGAAACATGCATCGGCAAAATGTCATGATTTGCAGCATGTGACTTTGGAACTTGCATTACAAAAGACTTCTAATGTGATGCCACAGATACCGGAGCACATTCTCCGGCGTTAGCTCTGGCATTTCCCATTTTTATCTGGTCCACTAGACCAGAATGAAGAATCGAAAATATTTTGGCAACAGAATACCAATCTGAAGAAGTCTTACCGTAGCAAGTGGTAAGATCTTCAGCCAAACGATAGCCATCATTGCAGCTACATTCATAACTTCCTCTGGTGTTAATACATGTATGAGGCGCACATAAGTTGGTGTCATTAATACACTCATCAAATTCTGTTGAAAAAAAAGGATATATATCTTTATGTATGGTGCAATGATGTTAAAGTTAATTCAACATTATAGATATAGTCATCTGTACAAGAATTATGACGCACTAATACCATGTTTTATAACCGGAGTCCGGAATGCAAAACCACAATATAGGTATACATGACTTGCTTATAGTTACAGATTCTCGCAATCTAACTCTATGAGAAACCATGAAGAATCCACAGCTATCATTTCTATGCAGATTGCTGAAGTTTTACGGGAATATGCTGGATTCCAGCGAATTGTTCTGCCAGAATCAGATTCCATGGAAAAGCAAGCCCTGGTACATTGAGAATTATATTTAAGATATGGAATAAATCGGAAATAGGCACCATGACATGCCACTACTCTAGGTGGCATGTTTTCCTTCCGGTGAAAAGTTTGTTCGAAATTTCGGCCCGAAAATTTGATATTTATGCTGCAATCAACAAATGTCTACAGATATGAAGTGCCAGAATAAGTAATATATGCTGCCGTTAGTAAAAAAAAACAAAAAATGGAGGAAATTAATTTGCTCGAGTTTCTTATTGACCTAAAGATTTGGACAAAACTGGAAGTTAAATGTGACTTACATATATTGCTTCATAGTCCTGGGTATAGGTGCATTGTATATAATTCCAGTAATCCTTTCATTGTGCGTATAAATTAATATCCAATCCCCCAGTTTGCAGTGAAATCTGCCTAATCATGCTAATTGACTTTAACCATTTATATATTTCTCATTGAATTTTCATTGAACGCAACTGTCCTCTGCAAATGGAAGATTCCTGCTTGCAAGGAATGTCTGACGTGAAGGGAGAGCTATCTATTTATATGTTATATTCAACCAGAACCAAGCTCCAAAGTGTGCATTACAGCTTCAGGTGAGCACAGGCACATCATATTTAGATCTATATCTCTACAAAAATGAAGCGTGCATTCTCCCTCGTCGACTTTATGACAAAAGAGATGATTACAATTTCGACATCGTAAACTATCCCTTTCTGGACAGTAATATTCCAGTGGACCTGCATATGGCGTATACATATCTCGTCTAGTAGCATTTGCTAGATCCTGTGTTAAATGTGACGATTTCAATCAACGTCACAAAACATTGTTGCAGAAACTTATAAAACAGGGCTATTCCTCCAAGCGCCACCACTCAAAGTTTCTCAAATTTGGCGATACATATCGCATGCTGATAGCAAAATACGAACGTAGCGTGCAAGATCTATGGCATTACGTTTCGTAACTTGTGTCTAATTCCGCTTAACCCGGGGGCTAGGGGCCGTATGAGCCCATGTACTTCAAGATCCTCATGGTGATCATATGAACAGTCACAATCAAAGCGTGACTGAGATACATCATTCTCTAGATAACGACTTCAGAACGATTATTATGAATTAAGAATACTGATCAGCGATACGGATTTTATATTTTTGGAACATCATAATGTCTTGTCGGCATCATTGAAAACTGTTGACCGCTTCTCTCTTGCAGGAAACTAGCCTATGTTTATGTATACTATGATTGTCTTTTGAATTTGGTGCTAATACTGTTATATGGATATGGAATAGGTCTTTGGATTATGGACGCGGATATTCTTTAATGGACGACGGCTGAATTATGAATGACGGACTAGACGCTTGTATTCCAACTGTTTCTACATCTTTCCTACAGGCCATTGGAGCAAAGAGTTTGAGTTGTGGGTTTGGATTAAAGCAGGTAGTTCGTTCATATTACCTTTCAAACTCTTATCTTACTCAGTTTCTGATAGGTTAGAAGTGTACATGTACAAGTGGACATACCAAAACAGACGCCATCTACAGATATATAGCCGGTGTCTGGACATGTAGAACATTTGTACGGCCAAGCGGAAAGTTGGTGCTCCTCTGGGGTCAAGTCTACACATGCAACAGTGAAGGTCTCAAAATCGCATGGGTTAGTCTGACAGCCATTAAAGTCCAACTCACAGTGATTTCCTGCAGGGAGAATACATGTATATATGGAATCCGATATATTACAAACATGCAACCCAAACCAAATAAAAAAATATTATAGGCATTGTATACCGATTTTGATTGGTCCCTACTTTCTTTACCCTAATCTAAAACCATATTTGCTCCAAACAACTTCAGTAACCTTGATTTGTACCCACTAACCTTGATTTGAGTGTGGCATTTGTATCTACTATTACAAATAAATGCTTTCGTAGTCATCAAATATCCTAATATCAGCAATTATAGATTCGAACACAGCAGATTTGATTTAAGAATGAATTTTGTTTATGTTTGGTTGGATGTTCTTTCAATTTTCATCAAAAGCCAGTGAAAATGATAGATTTCTCTTTGAAAATTTGAATTGACCAATGAAATTCTTCAAACCGAGAACATGAAGTTTCTATGGAAATCCATAAATAAACACCATATTATATACCACACTCCTGACCAATCTGTCGACGATATATAGCTGAAATATTGCTGAACACAAGGCTAAACCATAATTCTCTCTCTCTCTCTATCTCTCTCTCTCTCTCTCTGTGACTGAGAACATCAAAACTGATCAGTATACCTGTCCATCCCAAGAGACATTCACATCCTACGACCTGGAATCCTTCTGCTACAAGGCTGTTATCCAGGATAACGGACCAGTCACACGTGCCATGTCCAGAACAGTCACAGACATTGATGAGAACAGTGTGGACAGCCGAGACGTTTCCCTTCTCATCCAAAGCACGGAACCTGAAGATATAAATGTACCCTGCCATAGTAATATTCTGCATGTCTGACCACTGATATATTCGAGGATAAGAATATGATCAGGACGTCCATTGTTCCGAAACTATTCACCGGAGTTCTGTGGAATTCTGGAGATTGCTTGAAGCTAAAAACGAAGTATGATTGCTTTTATAAGTCTTCGTATGTCTGACTAAGTCCCATAAATTACAGAAATGATAGTTGTAACAATCTATGTTGAGTTTACTGGAGCCGCCTACATACCATGATAGATCGTGCTGTGTTACAATGGAATTAGACAGAAATACAAGTAGCAGTCATGTCAGTTTGTGGATGTGAATGTATTACTTATAAGTGGCAATCTCAAGCATACGAATCAGGGCCACATATAACAATCTTGCGCTAAATAGAAACAAAATAATCCAAACATGCAGCCTCTCCAACTTTTCTACCGCACTAAGAATGAACCTTGTAGATCATACCTCATCGTTTGTGGATGCAAATCAAGTGGTGTCCACTGCACACGTATTTTGTTGCTGTTTAATCGTGTAGAATTTGCTGTAGATGGGATATCCATGAAGGTATTCACATCAATATTGCCATTATCTCCATCCGGGTCTTCCACTTCCAGGTCAAAGGTCACAGTTTCACCCACTATTGCATTGACGAAGGTGATTCCACTGATGATTGGTGGGATATTGCCTGCAGTAGAGATTGAAATCAGGTGGATCGTTCAAACTTGAGTGGGCAATGTGTGTCAAGAAAAGTTTTAAATCTCACTTTACATTCAGCTTCAGCAACAAATACCTTACTAAGCATGTACTAAAACATGTGAATTTGAAGGATATAGCCGAGCGATCATCTGCTCACCTCAACTTCATTTTATGTGAGAACTTGATATTGCTGTGTTTGGTGAATATAGTAGGTTTGTCTACAACATTATTACCTGTAGTATTTGGCAGATAGCCATCACACGTGTCCACGGGTCGGTATTTACGATAGTAGTTACACATTCGGCTATTCACACAGCACGAATCAAATGCTCTCTCATCAACATTCTGGTCCAGTATCAAAGAAGAGGGATCCAGCTCGTTTTTTAGCAAACTTCCAAATGAACTTCCCAGACGACTGTAACAACATTTCTGCAAGGAATATTAATATGGTTACAGTACAAAATCACTTCCTACCAGTTATGATATAAAAGATTCGCGTAACTACACAGTACATTAAACAAGTTATTCACTGTGAAAATTTCATGGCCAATTTTGTAATTACAAGCGTCTAGTCCGTCATTCATAATCCAGCCGTCGTCCATTAGAGAATATCCACGTCCATAATCCAAAGACCTATTCCATTTTCCATATAACAGTATTAGCACCAAATTCAAAAAGACAATCATAGTATACATAAACATAGGCTTGTTTCCTGCAAGAGAGAAGCGGTCAACAGTTTTCAATGATGCCGGCAAGACATCATGATGTTCCAAAAATATCAAATCCGTATCGCTGATCAGTATCCTTAATCCATAATATTCGTTGTAAAGTCGTCATCTAAAGAATGATGTATCTCAGTCACGCTTTGATTGTGACTGTTCATATGGGTACCATGAGGATCTTGAAGTACATGGGTTCATACGGCCCCTAGCCCCGGGTTAAGCGGAATTAGACACAAGTTACGAAACGTAGCGCCATAGATCTTGCACGCTGCGTTCGTATTTTGCTATCAGCATGCGATATGTATCGCCAAATTTGAGAAACTTTGAGTGTAGACGCTTGGTGGAATAGCCCTGTTTTTTAAGTTTCTGCACCAATGTTTTGTGACGTTGATTAAAATCGTCACATTTAACACAGGATCTAGCAAATGCTACTAAGCGAGATATGTATACGCCATATGCAGGTCCCACTGGAATATTACTGTCCAGAAAGGGATAGTTTACGATGTCGAAATTATAATCATCTCTTTTGTCCTAAAGTCGACGAGAGATAATGCCCGCTTCATTTTTATAGACATATAGATCTAAATACGATGTGCCTGTAGGGCTATCTGTAGTTTCCTTCAAATCCAGTGAAGGTGGATATATATCCTTCACTGCGTCATTTATATAGCGATTATCCACAGCGAGAAGATCGTCTATATAGCGTTTAGTGAATGAGAAAGGAACGGGCTTTGAATGGATCGGTTTTTGAAAGCGCCTGCATATAGTCATATTCATAAAAGAACAGATACAGGTCAGCCAACAGGGGTGCACAATTAGTACCTATTGGAATACCTATATGCTGCTGATATATTGTGTTGCCAAATTTCACATAGATATTTTTAATGAGAAATTCAAGCAACTCTATAAACAAAGAATCATCCCATGAATGATATGTCTTGTATGTAGTAGAGCTAAAGAATGCTTTATGGCTTCTGACATCTACGATCAGTTTTCTTGAACACAGATACTATTAATGAACTTAGACGGTCAATAAGGCCCTGATGAGCGATTGTAGTATAGAGAGTCGAGAAAACATAATCTACAAGAACAATTTTTCTTGGTGAACCTCGTCAGTCCCTTAACATGCTTGAGTTAAGAACACCGAAGCTGATCCACAATGCAAATTACGATCAATCATATACTATTATCAGATAGGGTAATTCCCCTTATAATTCAATCAGTGAAAGTGAAATTTCCCAACATAAATTAAGGGGGTGATCAAATTTATTAGAACAGGAAGTTGACGTAATGCAAAAAAAAAATGAAGATAATTCATTATTTCTTCGTTAATTTAATGATTATTCAGGTCATGGTGATAAAATATATCAGAAAAACTGGGTAAATTTTGACCAAAGAATTTGGGGCAGTTGAATTCTAATAAGGTGATTGGACTATTATTATTATAGTAATTCATGTTTTGATAAAATTTAATTTAGGTAAGGAAACTCTAATTCTGGGATGTTATTTAATTGTGTTGTTACCTGGGTGAAAGTTGCATTCACTGTAATTCGACTAAGCGCACAGTTTGTAGTTGTATTGAAGTCAAACTCGGGGTCCTCTATAGCTTGTTCTTCTGTACATGGGCATGGGATAACATCGGTCATGTCAGCAGCCCCAATCCCATTAGAAAACGTCTGTATTTGTGCTATTGTCCATGACTTACACTGACAGATGTGATTGATGCACGTTAAATCCTGACTAGTTAGATCAAACACCCACCGGCCAACCAGCTCTGTGAAATGGACAAAGAAATATACTGTACAGTAGATTGCTATTTTCACTCTCCGCTGCATTGAAGACATCGACTGCCTGTCAGACAATTGCACCCTCTCCAGAAAACTGGGAGAATGATCTGTACCACATACATGTAATATGCTGTGATGTGGGTTCAAGCGCATTATTCTGAATGAAAGTCTCCCCAGTCGATCTAAATGTCTAAGGTTTTGATGTACAGACACATAACATACATGTATAAGCAGAACGAAAAGTCCTGCTGGAAAAGATATGCTGTTACCATATTTGACTTACGAAAATATTCTTACAGGTTGCTCAGATACATGTATTGCAATTCAAGGATATTTAGGTCCAGTAGAAATTTGATATGCAAATGAGCTTTGATAATATCGCGCGGGATACTGGCATATGTTCTATTCTATAATAGGATACTTATGCTTTTGTATTCCATTAACATTGTCTACATTTGTATGTCACCTTGAGACAATGTATGAACGGACACAAGTTTGGTATTAGACAGGACCACAAGCACAAACCCATTGGGCAATGCTTCCCTGCCTTGCAATTTCAGTTTCCATTTTGAGAAAGAAAGACTTTAACAATATATTCGAACGAGAAACTGAATACCAGAAGATCATCATCAAATTGAACTGCATAGACTAAAGGAATCCATGATTTCTATCATATTACAGAGATTATTCACTTATTCACATGTTTTGTACCATTAGTGCTATAACTGATTACCCAGCTTTTTACCGGCTATTTTTTATTATACCACCAATACTTACATGTAACTGTACTCATTGATCTATTATATCTTGTTCACGCTTACTAATAAAATTGCTTTATTGTTTGATATACTCATGTTATGGACCACTCTGTTAGTTTTAGTCCTTGTGAATGACAACCTATATTTATGATGACCATCTCACCGTACACCCGAGGAAGTAAATTTATCTGCTGAAGATCGCGTCTAACAGATCCAGGAAGTCCAAAAATGTGTTACGTTCCAGTTATTTTTATACAATAACATTGTGTGTACAGGTTATTGGATATCAATAGTTTGGATTTGGTTATCCATAGTTTCAGAAATATGATTACAATAACAACTGGTAACCAAGTGTTTTGTTCCAGGAGCTTATGTGGCGGGTGGCAATTAGGCCATTTTGGACTTAGTCAAGATGGATAATTGTCATCATACAAGAAATCTGAACACTTTGTCATGTGCAAAGTCTGTTTAGTATATCTACATATAGATCTGTTGATATGTACTCCTTGTCAGTTAATTATATAATATTGTTCAAGCCAGTTGTTTTTTCTATACACACAGAATAAATGTTTATTTGGTGGACCTGGCTTTCATTTGCGCCAAATAAATCCTAAACTGTGTATTGATGTATGTCGTTTGTGTACATGTATTTTTGAACGCATTTTGCGTACAGTGCAGTACATGTAAGCACGAATCATTATCTAAAGAACCAGACCAATGTTTTTCCTTGAATCGAACTACCGTACCTGTGTTTCCCAGCTGGGCACTTATATCAAATAGATCTGAGCCGTTGAGATAAAAATTGTAGAAATTCTCTTCATCACCGCCATCGTAGCCAATACTGATAAATCTGTTTTTCCCAATCCTATCCCAGCCATCTTCACCTGGGTCGTAGTTGTAGATAAGAACTGTCCGCAGACCATCGCTCACCACAGCAGCTTGAAATGTTATGTTCTGTCAAGGGAAATAAACATGTCAGTGAACCAGTCACACTTTGATAGCCAAATTTACATCAAACAAGAGCCAAATTTGGCTTCAATATATGCCTACACAATTATTTGACTTCAATTTTGGTATATGGTGAAACATTCTCTCTCCATAATGTATCCACTAATATAGAAAATTGTGATTTATAATGTTTCCCTGATTCAGATTTTTTTGTCTTTGACCTTGAGCTCAATTTTGGTACACGACACATCTGATACATCTCCCCCATATACCGTAATGTATCTATATTGACTAAAAAAATTCATTTTAATCGGCTTATATCCTTGCATTTTGTATTTTTTTTTCGTGGAAAGCCCAGACCTTAAGGTTGATTAAAGAGGTATTACTTAAAGCAACACTCGTTTTTGAAGAGCTGCACTCATTTTTGTTTACTGTGCAAATTGGCATATACAAACTTGCAAAGTACTCTGCGGCTGGAATGTTGATGTAATATTTATGACCCAATTCAATTTTTTAAGGTATCCCTGCCATGTTTGCATAAGAAGATCATGTTTTCTTCTCTTTGGTCAACTTTTTGTGACATTTCCTTCCATGAACATTTTGTGCTCAATTTGCACCAAAATTTATAACTTCTCAGTGTTATTGTTATATGAAGTTCATGAGATGGTTAGGTTATACTTTTTTTATAACTTCTGTAAGTTGGTCCCCTGACTGTTGAGTTCATAACCTGCGACTTCAAACCAGAATTGTTAGACATATGTGCTGTAAGTTTGGTGCTCCTCTAGGCATATCGTGGTAAGAAAAAAACAGAGACAGTTGGATGCATACATATGCGAAACATACAGGTTATGACAATATCCCATTGTCAACTCTATTGGCCATAAAACCCCAGAATGAATACCAGCTCATGCTTTTGACTGATTGGGAAAGATTCTGATTGTAGAATATTTTGGGGCATTTAATTCAGATCCATTCATTATAGAGACCTTGCTGATACATTGTGCTACAAATTATATTACCTTGGGAAGACTGTTGGGGATGTAAGGCCAAGACTGCTGCCAGGTAACGATGAGACCCCAACATGCCTGGAAGGTGAGGTCCAAGCAGCTATCACCCGCCGCCAGTTGGTCATAAAAATTTACTTCATCTGAAAGGATCTGTAATACCTCAATGTCTCTTTGTCTCATGGACAAAAAATCATACTGATGATAGTAAACATTTGTCGCATGTGCTAGATAATCTCTCTCTGTCCAGAACGGAGCCAGAATTGCCGTATTGATGCCATTTAGTGGAAATGACTGGGGGATGTACCCTTCTGTTTTGTTTCCGAAGGACAGGAGGCCATATTGGTTGATCTGAAACAGAAATAAGCATCTGGAGAATTAGGCCTACATACACAACTTAAGTCTGCAGTATCAATGTAAGCGAGATAGAACCACGGCATTGGTTGGGCGATGCCGTTATAACAAATGTAAAGTTTTAACTGCGAAATAGCTAGTAAACTATAATGACATGCAACCGACAATATTTGAAATATGGGTTTTTCACTCTGAAAAGCCAACAATGATTTTTCCCAAGAAGATTATATATCTCTCAGAGCACCGAGACTTCAAAAGAACGAACAACAATCTGCTGAAAGCCAAACAGGACATAATGCATTTGGGCCTTTTAAATTTTAATAAGCAGAGAGTTGTCCTGTGGACTGTAGCAACTACTATTGACACAATTGTCGCCACTGGGACAGGTGTGTCATTAGCAATTGTCAGGTTCCAGCTAACTAAGAAATAATGTTTTCATAGGGGTGCTAAATCGTTATTTTACGCACTGTTAGTGTGGGAAAGTTTATATTTTAGGGCAAGGGCGAAGTTTATAAACTTATACATATAGGAAAGGGTTTGTGTATGAAACGCATTGGGTAACGTTTGAAGTTTATTGGATACTAGTATGAAATGACCAAGTACCCAATTTAGTTATATGCTATTCCTTCGTGTTGTATCTACAACATCAGAACATGACACCTTTCACAGAGAAAGTATTTTAAAAGTCACTTCTCGTCTGATGTTAAATTAATTGGCACGGCACTCGACGCATTGTAGTCTGCGCTTCATCCAGCCCACATGACAGTTTGCCTGACTGAAGTCAGGGGACTTCCCTGCTCCAGACAGCGCCGATTTTGCGCGAACACGGGGTTGCGCAATCTCTTTCCAGTACAAATTATGTAAGCAAAATATTTGGCCATTCTACAACACTTAACTCACATATATTTATTAATGAATAATTTCCCTTCATTGTCAACAGCTCAATTTTAGCAAGTTCCGTTATATTCTTCGCGTGTTTTAGTGGTTTGTTAATATGTAGGGGCCTAAGTACCTCATTCCAAATGG
Organism: Hanleya hanleyi; assembly: GCA_036873755.1. NCBI lineage: Eukaryota > Metazoa > Mollusca > Polyplacophora > Lepidopleurida > Hanleyidae > Hanleya > Hanleya hanleyi. The sequence goes on along the minus strand of JAVTVY010045633.1, from coordinate 72,793 downwards.
AAAACGGAGTGACTTGTGGTTTCGTTGAAACATATGTATGAAAGCGAAGTTAAAAACACTGTAACAGGCTAAAAATTAAATGGATCATGTCGAAATTGGGCCAATAAAAAAGGGAAACTATTCAGTAATAAATATATGTGAGTTACGTGTAGTTGAATGGGCGAATATTTTTTTTTTTTACTGAGAATGATCTTGTGCAGAAATAAATGATGCAAGAAAGAAACGAGATTATTTCCACCACTACGAAGGTAAGGCTAAATATCAGCTTTGGAGGAAGAAGACAAAACTCTCATAGAAACCTCAAAATCTAAGCTCATCAAATCGGCAGGGGAAAGCAAGGCTAAACCTAAGGAACTAAGGAAAATGATTAACAAACTCAGTTCCAAGAGCTCTGGCAGAAATTATCCCACCAAACTAAGCGAGACAATATGGAGTTAACCAGCACAGTAGAAATAGTCACCACCCGGAAGGACTACTTTATTGACACCATTAATAGTCTCCAAGAAAATAATACCACAGCCTGTGATCTAGCTAAAATTAAAAGAGTATGCCCAGTCCAAACTATCATCTGACTCTACAACTTTGTCTCTTGTCTGAAGTCTTGAACAGTATAAAGCAGCTTCATGTCTCGAAATCAACTGATTTGGATGATATAGATCCCTCCAGCTTTTCATTTCAAGACTTTCTTCTGAACAATTTAAACAATCTTTACAATATTCAAGTACCCAACTATGGAACTCTATACCTATAGCTGTGAAAGTTTCTCCTGATGTTAAATCTTTCCGAAGATATATGTCTTCTCATTTACATCAACATGTAAAGTATAACTTCAATGTCAAGGGGCTTGTTCAAGATATGGCTGTCAAACAATATACCTACCGGTAAGCCTGTTTATTGTTGATAGTGAACATACCTGATTTACCTAACACCACTCCATTAAAAAGCGATAAAATCCAACGGACGAAAGCATATAGCTTGTGTATATCCCTGATTGTACTTTACATGACGTCTAGGCGGCTTGAAGAGATGAACTGAGGGTGAATTCACAATGTTGATGAGTTGTTCCGCAGTTCAAAAACTCTCTATGCGAAAGAGTAGTCCTTACATCAAAGCGAAAACGAATATTTGTAGAGTTTTACCATGTGGATTCCTACGCTCAGAGAAGGTGAAAAACTGTGCCGAATGTACCAAATAATACCCCTGGATAATTGTATACACTTCAATCAAGTCCAGCCTAGCTCTTCTGACCGCAAGTGCTGTTATTAGAACCAAGGCGTTTCATTATCTCCTCATAAGACAATCCTGCTAGTTCTGGAATTATACGAATGACCCTTCGTTGAACACCTTCCACGAAGTTGATCTCCTTGACATAATGTGGCCTCAAGGCTGCAATGCAGTATCGTGGTCCAGGTGTGGTTGACCTAATGACATATACGATGGTAGAATAACAGTTTTCTCTGTGTAATTAAAGCGCCGTTTTGTTGTTCCCCGAATTCCGTTGCATTTTTTCACCACAATAGCACACTGGTTCTCAATTTCAGTAAGTTGTGAATGATGACTCCTGGAAATCGTTGCACGAAACTTGTGTAAGTTACGATCGACGTAAGGATTTACACCTGCGTTGCCCTCACACTACGCCCGGCTCTACACGCGTTTCACGAACCTGGCGCAAGGCAGGCGTAATTACATCAACATTTACGCAATGCGTAAGTCTCAGATTTTCGCCTCTGTAATAAATATCACTTGGAATTTATGTTTAATTAGTATTAGATACAAAGTTTCGACCAGTGTGCTATAATCATAGCCGACAATGGACTTTGTAAATATTTAACCTCGATAATTACACGTCAGAGCAATCTGCGTTTGAGGCTAATGATCGTACCTCTTGTATTCGCTCTTTTGTGAAAGGAGGTGCGAAATACTGCACATTGTCTTTAAGAGATCGTATGCTAGGGAGAGAAAAAGTAAAAGAACGACCATTTTCTGACTCCAAAAGTATTGTACATTTTATAATATACATAAAATTTGACAACTACGTCATTAGAGTAATCTACTACAGGCATGGTTACATGCAAGCGAAGTTGCGCTCACGCTAAGCATACTCTCGGGCAGACTTAAAGTTACGCAATAACTTACGGGTTTGCGTAAATTTAAAGGCTTTGTGACACGGGTCGGCGTAGCTACGCTCATGCTAAGTATGACTTACGCACGGACTTAGGCTTACGCACAGTTCGTGCAACGGTCCCCTGGGTCCTTCTCACACTTATCTTTCTCCAGCACGTCTCTCTCCAATTCATATGGATACTTTGCATTTCTGTTATCAATGTACATCACATACATTGAGTAACATTCAATGACTGATGTAGTGACAAGTTTTTTAAAGTCGTGTCATAAGAAAGAGTCTCTTCTTTGGTGTATTCTGCTTGAATATAAGTCATACATCAAAATATTCCTCGTCCCATGTAGAATCACACCATAACATGTTTGACATACAGGTATATCTTCTTAAATGAAAATCCACTAAAACAATTGTTCTTGCCAGCAGAAATCAACCAATAATACGGAATAGCAGATAACAAAGTTCTATAAAGTGTGTGCCACAACTAAGACTATTTTGGATATGAAAATAGTTTCTGAAAGTATTTTTAACTAACTTTTTTTCTTTATCAGTCATTGTATCAGTGAGTCTAGAAATTTTGTGTGAACTGAGCCTACCTCACATATAAAACCAAATATGTGTGTCAATGACAGCTTCATTCAGGACCAGGCGCAATCATAACATGATGTGAATGGACCACAATAGGCAGTTAGAATCCAGGGCATTTCCCTCACTGACTGCACAGATTGGTTTAGATGTATTAGTTTTTCAAACTAACACATGTTGGTGAAGCACACCTGGCTTGGATAACTCTGCACAGCTTTGGACTGTCCTTCATATTGGCTGACATCACTATCATTGCCTTTCACAATTATGCTGACATAGTACCGGTATATGATAAAAATCTTTTAAAAAATACTTTTTCAATGGAATTGTCTTTTCTAAGATAGTCTTTGTTGTAGCAGAGACAAAATGAAATATTTTAATTTTCGATAGTGTGTGTTTATTATCTGTGGACTTCTGCTGGCAGTCCCAAAAACAATTGTTTTTGTCGATTTGTATCTATTCAGATAGTGCATGTCAAACATGTTATGGTGGTATTCTCATGATGGGACAAGGAACATGTTGATGTATTGTATGACTTGACTTTATTCAAGCAGAATACACCAAGTAAGAACTTCTTTCCTATAACATGACCTTCAAACAATTGCCACTAAATCGCCTTAAGCAGACCATTTTGTAGAATCTTTCATAATTTTTTGTTGGATACTAGGCTGTCATACCTTCATGTTGTGTTTTGAAGAACTCTTGGAAGATTAGTTCGCCGAATGTACCTCCCCGTTAAATAACGTGTTATTAGGGACCGGGCAAAAATTATGAGGGGGGGGGGACCGGTTTATTTAGGGCAGGGACCAACATTGTTTTAACCGCTTCTCGGGATGGGACACGACTTCTTTTGTCGCATTGAAGTGGGGGTTTTTTTGTCGAAGTTCACAAGGACAAAAATATTACGTTTTGACCAGCCAGAGCCTCAGTTGCACAAAATTGACTATATTTGAACACCCACCCCAATTCTTGAAAACATACATCTTATTGCATATATATGCACACAAGATAAATAGCATCCTCATTCTCAGGCTATTATTATTATATTACATTCCATAATATGGCCTGATTTCACAATCCTCCATTCTGTTCAGCTGACCCCGTGTAAGTTTCCCTGTAAGTCAGCGCGCAACCAATCGATAGCATCCGCATGCCACATCCGGCAGGTACATGTAATTCAGCCTGCATGCAATACGATTTCCTGTAGAGTGGCATGCTGATAGCAAAATACCTGCGTAGCGTGCAAGATCTGTGGCATTACGTTTTGTAACTTGTGTCTAATTCCGCTTAACCCGGGGCTAGGGGTCGGAAGAACCCATGTACTTCAAGATTCTCATGGTGTTCATATTTCATTGTTCCGATTCAGATTATTAAATGTCAAATTGCAACGAGACATCAACTTTTTTGTTGACTTGTCGCACGGGACACATAGTTTTTTTACTGTAAAGGTGGGGTACAGGACTTTTTTTAAACACATTTTTCAAAATTCACCGGTAACCCTGGTAATTTTTGCTCGGTCCCTTATTACCCCAAGCATTATATCCACCTCCCCCCCGCCCTCTCACCTAAGAACGAGTATCCCCACAAACAGTTTAATTGAAATTTTGTTCTAGTAATTTTTTGTACTTTTTGTGTGGAATTCAAGACAGGTGTTGATGGAAATATAACGTTCTATGTATTTTTACCTTAAAATACAAGATTTCAGAGGTAATTCCGAACCATTCAACAGGGTGGTGGGTAAAATGTTTGGAAAAGCCCTTGTACAAATATGGTGGAGATGTTCACATTTCTTGACTGGGATTTTCTCGGTTGTATTTGGAATGCAAGTAAGTATTTCTGGCTGCTATTTTTAGTGTATCACGAACCCGGAGGAACCATACATTATGTGTGGATGTGAATTGCTTAACTGTTTTCTGACGTTTTATTTTCGTCAGTGAATCACCTTGGATCGTACGGCATGACTCTGAAAATATTACAAGAGTCATGTTACTTGACTAGTCAGTTACCCACCAATCGCTACGCCATATGCATGATATATTCGAGAGTTCGGGTAGTCACTTGCGCATACCCAGTGAAGAGCTTGGAGCTCGGCTCTCTGTTGACTTTCGGGGGCTATCAAATAATGTTATGCATAGGGCTGAACCGCTTCTCAAACGTCCAGAATTTATACTACAAGTTGCAAAGCTACAATTCTTTTAGACATGATAGCAACTGTTGTTTTCCAACGTACCGTATGCTGAATTTTGGCTAATAGGCTATGTAATTTGAAGGAACAGCAGCTAAAATCGCATGTTTATATTCAGTCCCATTGCATCTGGCTAGCAGTATCAAACCGGAAGTCAACAAACCCGTGTTCAAAGCTCTTCACTGGGCATGCGCAAGTGACTACCCGAACAAGTCAATGGAGTTGGGCGCCTTCAAAGACCATTTCCCGAAATCAATACACAATATTACACACATGCGTTGCTATTCGATGAAAGGAAGTCATGCTTCATTACGCTCAATCAAACACACATATCTTGTAAATGGTTATATTTAGCTTTGAATTTTTAACACTGACACAGACAAGCTCTACCAGGCATTCGTTACGTTCTGCTTCGCGCCGCTCCATTTAGCACTGTAAGGGTCTCATGGACTTTGCCGGAGTTGACATCTGTTGCCACAGTAAACGAACATGACGACCGTCTAACTGGGCGAATTAATATCAGCCGCGATTCACCGATATATATTTCCGCAACATATAGTTCTAGGGTAATTTGTCAAAAAGCTGCTTTCAAACTGTGTGACATTGCCGTTTTGTAACACACTGAATATCCGGTAAGTATATTTCAAGATAAATATACGTTTTATGATCAGTAGTTAGACAGAACAGTTCTTGTTTTCTGCAGGAATCCTGCAAAAGATGGCGAGACCCCTACAGGGGTAAATGCAACGTAGCGCAAAGCACCCTGGGAGAGGATGTGACACAGCGGATTTTTTAAAAAAGAAGACCGGTTCCGTAATTGGACTGAGACATTTACGTTTAATTCAAGTGGTAGAGTTTCAGAAATATTGACCTTTTAATGCTATAATTCCATAGGTTAATTTTAAAAAGGCTTGAGGGATAATAACGTCGTTATTCAGGTTTTTCCCAGGATGTATGAAAAATTATTACGCTCTCCGAAACTCATTTCAGCATGAGTTAACAACCAAAGGAATCAAGCTTCCTATATGTTTGTAATGTTTACATGAATTCCACGGTGACTGAATCACTGTTTTGGGATATTTTTAAACTTTAAAGTGGTCGTAAACCCTCAGGTAAAGTTTCTATCAATGAAAGACCATTGCAGACAGTGTGGGAAAATAATTATTTTAATTTTTTATGATTTTATTACACAGAGTAAACTGCAATTAAATCATGGTATTCTATGGTGGTCTGTTGCAATCATATTTAGGTCCAGTGACGTCACACTGCCTTAATACATATATTTCAAACTTTGTATGCACATTCCAATGCTTGATTCAAGCTTAAGGTGTGTATACTTTGAGTTTCAACACAGACACACTGTTCCAATGTGCATGTTTCACCAAAGTCTGGGAGATGGTAACTCATAAGTGTCAAGTCAAATTGAATCTTGCATTTAATTTCCCAGATTTTGGAACATGCACATTGGAAACTGTTGAAATTTGTTACGTCAAGTACACGTTCTATAGCTTATAATTCATGAATGTTTTCGGTTCTTCTGAACCCCTGTTATTACTCGTCCATGGTAACATCTGTTTTGGAATATCATTTTTCTAATCCTATTACTAAGAACTGTAGGATGAGAGTAAAAAAAATGGGAAATACAATTCTTTTGTACCTGGTCACGCGACATTCGAATAACGCGTGACGGAATTACAGTGAAGTAACCTCCTTGTGAAGACGTGTTGGTTACATATATATTCCATCAAAACTCGAATGTTTTTCATTTTAGGTGATGTTTTATTCGAATCCTGAGCGCCTGGACTACATTACATTGTTATAAATCACCGTTATTTCTCAGTAAATGTATGTTGGAGTTTACAGTATATTTAAGTGTAAACACATTAATCTGTACTTTGAAATGTGATATTTCAGTGGATATCAACTGGAAGTGGTAAACTGCGCACAAACGTAACAAAAATTCCCGTTTTCTCTGAAAAGAGGTTGATATTTTTGCACACGAAACACACATTTGCGGGGGACATCCAACATCTGTGTTGTACAACATTCAGAGCATTACCAGAATACGCACTCTGAAGTGACGCGGCGGCTAACTTCAATTTTAGTTTTATCTGACGTGGAGATTTCTGTCACAGATTCCTTCGTCATTATTTACGAAACTTGTTGTGACCGCATTTGTAAACACGAAGAGCTGAAACAAGCGAACGAGCAATGGCCATTTCGGCCTTCCAGTGACCTACCGGTAGTTTTCCACAGAACGGATAATTGTAGGCAATTAACGGTGCCACGTAATTAGGATATTGAAAAAACGGTATTTGTAAACTACAATGAACCTAATTTACGGTTGATTGCCTGTTAAAACGCGGTAATTGTAGAATACGGTGTGACGTGATTTTACAGTTGAATGTACTGGCAACTTTTCTGCCAGTACATTTAACTGTATTTACGGAGTGATTTATAACAGCGTATATCTGATTTCTGTCAAGCAAAGTTTCAAACTGATAAATGTGGTGATAATTAATAACTGATAAACCTGCGGGACGGAATTACATTTTGGTCCATGTTTTAAGGAGTTGCGACTTTTCCTATTTTACAAGTTTCAATTTTATCCGGTCTAGAAAATTCTGAGAACAGACCCAAACACATGAATTCTGTTGTTATGTGCCCGACAATGCACGTATAATCGATTCAATGTAAAAGAGCGATAATGACTGGTTAACAACATGGGCAAAATTGTCCAGGAATGACATAACCGAGATTTTGAACTGTGTGACGGATTTACATTTTGGTTACAGATTTCGTGCAATTCATGAATTGAGTTCTACCTGCCAAATTTTAAATAATGTATGAAATATTGCTGATTTATTGTTATATAATAATTGGATATGTCCGTGACGGAATCACAGGGAAATAGTCACGATTTTGAGTTTTGATAAAGTACACATTTTCTACAAAAAATTATTCATGAATTTGTCAATTTTCATCATAAAACTAAGACTCTGAGCTGTTATTTTGTCCAACGTAAGCTGTTCTTGTCAAAGGATTATCTTCGCTACAGATGTTATTAAACGGTATGCTTTAAAATGCAACTTTCTAACTTGGTGAATCTAGAATTTGGTCAGGTTTATAAATTGTTGGAAAAATAGTTCGCGTATAAAACATTTCTTTTGTGTTATTGGTATGTTTCTAGAGTCCATACGAAGCGAATAGTAAAAAATATATGCCAAATATATTGTCAACGAAAATATATGGAGCGAATTTTCAACAAAAAAGCTCTGTTTTAGCGAGGTCCGCTTTTCTGTGGAATTCATGTTTACATTGTATCCAGTTCTTATGGAGTGAAATTCAGTCAAGTTTGAGTTGATAACTCATTCTAATTAACTAGTTTGATGGGCTTCAAAGTTGATTCCACTCAAGTCGAACTCACTCAACTTGAGTACAAATCACTCAACTTGAGTGGAATTTTTTACTCAAGTGCTTGAGTGGGATGAATTTCCACTCTTACTTCAGTGAAATTTCACGCTACTTGAGTGAAATTTCACTCAAGTCTTTTAAGAGAGTAAACAACCCATGCGACCAGTAATGATCTGATGCCAACACATCCGCTTCCATGTGAAGTTAGGAATACATTCAGATAATAGGTCTACCATATGATGACAAGAGCGCTGTTATGAATGGTAAGGTAAATTGTGTGATATATTTGCATCACATAATTACTGGTCCCCAGTTGTGACAATGGACACAAGTGTCCCAGTCGCCTGCTATTGTCAAAATCTCGCGACCTGACAACTGTTAATGACACAGTTGTCCCAGTTGCAACAATTGTATTAGTAGTAGCCACAGCAGACTAACGGAGTAGTGCTGGGTTAAAATAGACTGAATTCAGACTCATTTATCCATCACTCCGTTCAGACAGTCGAACTGATTTTCGGACAAGGGTTAAAGAAAAACAAACAGATGGGGAGAGGGACCGGCATGTATAGTACCGGTACTTTATATGTGGAGTAGTCCTATTTCAATCGTGAACGTATATCGACTAGGAGCCAGTCCATTATCTATTTAAGATTGAACTAGAGTAGTCCGAGCTTCCTCTAATCACTGGCCAAGTTGGAATTCTGCATGGGACTCAACCAATTTTCAGCACTAGAATCTGTGTTATACTAAGATAGTGTAATCCCAAAATAACGAAAATACCGGTATTGTTATATTATGGATTTTCAGTTGTCAAGACAATCTATAATATGAGGAGGAAGTCCAGGGTTTATTGTAATATAGTTGCATGGATCGATTATGAACAGGTGGTATGGCACTGGTACCGTACTCTATGAGGAATCACTTACGTAGAAGAAGTCATGGGTTAGATGGAAAATGGTGACAGGAACTGATGTGTATATCCTGTCCGATGTATAATTCCCAATAGAAACGCCTTGGCCACGTAAATTCAGAATGTTTGCATCATTTTCTGTTCTCCCGTATGGAAGAAGGGTTGACCAGTTGCCTGTAATATAATGACAAAATTAGAGTGTTTCGTTCTAAAACTCGAAGAGTGATGGTTTAATAATGACATATTCGAGAAAAATAAATAAATAAAACACTATATATAGTATACACCGGTGCAAAGGGAAAGAATATTCGACATTGGGAAAAATATCCGGCTCATATATCTAATAACCTAGCTTGAACATTTTCCTCAACTCGGGTAAAAGACATATTTTTCTGAAGAAAAGCATATAAATAGGGACATTCTTTCCTTCCACGCCTGATAAAAGTAATCTTAGTAAATCAGATATAATATCACGGTATATTACCCTGAAATACCATCTTGGTTTACCTGGATTGAACAAACAGAAGGCATATTGGTTTTGATATATCTTCGAGAGTGCTTCCAGTGCTTCTTGGAAATAAAGATTGTCCAAGTTAATTCAGCTTAAAATCTTGCCGATGAAAATTATTGTAACAGTCTACCGCTGTATGATTGCGTTGAAAGAGAATATGACATCCGAGTTAGGTACCATCCTCTGTAAACCATCGACCGGATTCGTACCAGACAAGAATATTATAGACATGTAAACACAAACTGACTCATAGAAAATAGACATTGTATTCAGTTAAAATATAACAGGAATGATTTTATTCTCCATACTCTCGTAATAATATGATTGAAATTAGTGATCAATCTATTCCGATTGAAAATCAATCTATTACCGGTATATTTAAAATTTCTGATTATTATGATCTGTTAGATTGAATTTTCAGTCTACATTGGATTCATTCTGTTATTTTTCAGTCTAATAGATTGAAAATAATTTAAATCCCACCGAAAGATTGACATTTTAGTCTGAGAGGAGTGGAATCAGAGACAAGATCTAACTCAGGCCGCATAAGACCATAAAGGGATTGTCTCTCGCAGGAGTTGTGGGTGAAAATCATAAGTTATTGTGAGTAAAACTGAGCAAAAAGAAACTATTGAATTCCACGAATGAAATGAGTAAGCTGAACTTTTTTATTCAAATTGTTTACTAGGTAAGGATTATTGATGACCAGGGATTAGCAATATTATCTGCACAAACACACATTACGAGAGCTTCAGGATGAACATTGGATGGTAATAATTCTCTGAAACAATAAACTCTGTAAGAATGACATCTGAACAAACAAAAACATATTAGAAGGTATTCATTTTCACTGTATATCCCAGTTACCTTCACAATGAAAAATATAGCCCGAAAAGAAAAGACAATGCCCGCCTTAGCGGAAAGACTTGACTCGTTTCCTTCTGTGTAGTTCAGGCTGACTAACACACAGTTTGTCACCATGACAATAACACTCAGGTCATGTTCGATTTTATTTAACGAGCACAGTTAGTTCATAGATTATCTAATATGTGGTCCTCCATGTGTCACATATTACCTCAGAGACACGAAGGGAAACTAAAACTGATGGCAAATAAAATGACTTTGTAAAACATATCGATCTGTAAGTCCGTAGAAAGCGCCATAGAAAGATTAACGGTTTAAAGCAGTATTCATTTAAAACAGTCATATGACTTAAACGCCCGTGAGTAGTACATAAAGAGCATATTGAGTCTTAGGGGCGATAACTCTGCTGGCCCAATTCCTGGTTATCTCCACTGATTCGCACATTCTGCTCCTAAATAAGACACATAACAGTATGCCCTTTTACTACTTATCAAATTGACGTCACCATGACGTCACATCCGGTCACGTGACATCCGGGTCACAGGTCACATCCGGGTCAAAAGTCACTTCCGGTCACGTGACGGTCCAGAAAGAGTTATCTGCCCCTACATAAGAAACCAGTGAGGATGTATGGGATGTATTGGAGTATTGGGGTGGTCATTTGTTTTTCTTGTGGATTTTACTATGGGGTGTGGCACCTTGTTTTCTTTGTCTTGCGATGTAGAACACGATGGGAGAGGTCTTGAGGTCAGGGGTTGAATTTCGCTGAAAAGTCCAGGCAGGTCTGGGGTGGACATTCTGGTGCACCGGACAATGTTAGTCTCTATAGGGAACCCACTCATGGACATTTGCGGTATAGAGTGTGGCCCCTTGTTTTCTTTATCTCGAGTTGTAGAACACGATGGGAGATGATTCGAGGCCATGCGTTGAATTTTGTTGAAAAGTGCTGATGACGTATGCGCAGTGGGCAGGCAGAACGAGGTGGACGTTTTGGGGTCTAGGTGCACCCATAGCCGTCCGATTGAGTCGTGTCAGATGTCATGGTGAAGCACTCGTTGGGGAGCGTCCAACTGGATGGGTGTGGGGTGGAACAGACGTCATTCTGCGATTGCGCAGTAGAAAAAGTGTAATGGAATGGACGTTTTGGGGTCGCGACGAACCAATAGTGGTCCGATTGGGCCGTGTGAATTGTGATCTTGAATCACTCGAAGGGGACCATCCAACTGAATGAGTGTGGCGTCCGTTTTAAACATTCTGCGCATGCACAGACAGGGAATTGTGGGAACAGGGCACTGGAAGGGACGTTTTGGGGCCAAGGTGGACCCATATTGGTCCGAGTGGGTCGCGGGAGGTATCAGTTTGAAGTGGTCCGATTGGGCCGTGTGAATTGTGATCGTGAATCACTCGTAGGGGACCATCCGACTGAATGAGTGTGGCGTTCGGTTTTAAACATTTTGCGCATGCGCAGACAGGGAATTGTGGGAACAGGGCACTGGAAGGGACGTTTTGGGACCAAGGTGGACCCATATTGGTCCGAGTGGGTCGCGGAAGGTATCAGTTTGAAGTCCTCGTGGGGACGCGTCCCACTGAATGGATGTGGGGTGGGAATATCGTCTATCTGCGCATGCGCAGGAGGGCATTGGAATGGACGTTTTGAGGTCGAAATGGACCAATATTGGTGAGATTGACACGTATGAGACCATATTTTGAAGTTCTCTTGGGGTAGCATCGGACTGGTCTAGTCCGGTTTCATCATTCTGCGCATACGCAGTCTGGCCGGAGTATAGAAAGCAGGCATATGAGGGGTTCATGGGGTCTGTTGAGTGATTGAGGGACCATTCTTGATCCTAATAGGTCGTGTAGGGTGTCAAATTTAAGTTCTCGTGATTTTGACCACGACTTGAGGAATATCCATATCATCTGTGACGTCATTGGGCGAAAGCGGGCGCTTTGGGGTGCGTGGGTGTGTGTTGAGTGATTGGGGGACCATTCTTGGTCCGAATGCGTCGTTTCAGGTGTCAAAGTGAAGCCCTCGGTGTGTACACCACGACTTGGTGGATGTCCATTTTATCTGTGACGTCATTGGTGACGTCAGCAGTAGGAGTAGTAGCGAAAGCGGGCGTTTTGTAGCTCTCTGCATGTAGACGACGAATGGTATGGATTCTGATCGCATTTTTCAGATCCTCGGTGGGTGGTAACCCCATATCCTCTTCCATGTGACGCTTGGTCTTCATGATGGACCTGTGCGTGGGGTCGCCTTCTATTTCAAGCGACAGCAGGCTATACCGTTCATAGATGGCCATGGCTGTTTTCCTGATGTTCGGGCGCATTTGGATGTACGCCTGTTGTAAGTTATCCTGTCCCGCGTCTTCGATCACCGCAGCATGGGTATTAATAGCTTCAGGCACAATACAATCCCAATAGGTAGGTTCGTCCTCACTTACCCAGGACGTAGACTGACTATCTGAGATCAAACTCTCCGTATCAGTAAATAGACTTTCAGCAGTCTCTGTTTCGGTATCATTATCTGCCTCCTCAGTCGGCTCCTCGGTGTCTGGATGGAACGTCTTCTGATGTCGCATCATAGCGTAACGTCTGGTGAACGTGACTTCGCACTTCACGTTTTTGGGATACGCTTGAACAGTGACGCCCGCCAACGCCCAGGTTAACGCTTCAACGCCTTGCTGAAATAGCTCAGAAGAGATCCCATACATATTCCATGGAAATGGCACTAATTCATCAAAATGCAGTGACGCCCATCAACGCCCGTCGTTACGCCTTAACGCTCGTCTCAACACCTTAGCGCCCTATCCCAACGCCTTATGCATTGTCTATCATCCATGGACGAGCATCATTATGTTGGTGGTTGAAGAAGATAGTTTCTCGTCTCCAGCTGCGTCTCCATAAAGGTTTGAAATGCCTCATGCAGGGTCAGCAGATTCTGAGCACGGGTAGTTGTGTTCCTCTTCGGGTACTATCTGTTTCTTATGCAGCAAAAGACATACCCACACAGGTAACTCTACCAGGTAGCCAGTTCGAATAAGGCCCCCATCTCTACCAAACGCGTCCCTCATACGGGCCAATCGGACCAATATTGGTTCATTTTGACCTCAAAACGTCCATTCCAATGCTCTTTTTCAACTGCGCATGCGCATATAGATAATATTTCCAACCACACCCATCCAGTTAGACCCTCGCGAGAGCTTCAAACTGATACCTTCCACGATCCATTCGGACCACTATGGGTTCACCTCGACCCCAAAACGTCCCTTCCAATGCCCTTTTCCCACAATTCCCTGTCTGCGCATGCGCAGGATGTTGAAAACGGACGACACACTAGTCCAGTCGGATGGTCCCCGACGAATGCTTCACGATGACACCTCATACGGCCCAATCATGAGGTGGGTCCACCTCGACCCCAAAACGTCCCTTCCAATACCCTTTTTCCAAAATTCCCTGTCTGCGCATGCGCAGAATGTTGAAAACGGACGACACCCTAATCCAGTCGGATGGTCCCCAACGAATGCTTCACGATGACATTTCATACGGCCCAATCGGACCATTTTTGGCTCACCGCGACCTCAGAACGTCCATTCAAATAAGCTTTTTCTACTGCGCATGCACAGAATGACGTCAGTTCCACCCTGTACTGATCCAGTTGGACGATCCCCCTCGAGTGCTTCACGATGACACCTGGCACGATCCAATCGGACCACTATGGGTCCACCTAGACCCCAAAACGTTCACCTCTATCTGCCTGCAACTGCGCACGCGTCATAAGCACTTTTCAACAAAAGTTGACACCGAGACCCCTCCCATCCTCTTCTACATCGGGAGACAGAGAAAACAAGGTGCCACACCCCATAGTAAAATCCACAAGAAAAAAATGACCACCCCAATACTTCCACACCGCAGATGTCCATGCGTGGGTTCCCGATTGGGCCTACACCATAGCAGTATATAGATCTGCCCTCTGGTAGGTATATTCATCCTACCTGGCCCGAGGGTACCATTTCGCCCCCCCGCCCCATCAAACTTTCTGCGCTATCTCCGGAACAACAAGAAATGGAGAGCTAAAACTCCGTGACTTTATAGTTTATCATATTGGGGTCATTTTGAGCCTATTTGCATAACCCCCGGAGTAGAGGATCATGAGAAAATTCAAAATGGCGTCCACGTGGATTACCAGAAAAGTGATGTTTTATCATATTTCATTAAAATTTCGGGTTTTCCGCGTTGAAAAGTGGGCAAAAACTATTTTATTTCACATCACATTAATATTTGCTAATTTATCATGCAGTTTTTGCGGAGAAATTGCATACTTAAAAAATTCGGAAAATCTGACCGAAAAATCGAGCAAAAAATGCTGTTCTTGAAAACGACGTCACTGTGACGTCGTCAAAGCGGTCATCTTGGATTTTTTTTGACATTGTGCTCCCCTAGCTCAAGAGGTAAGAAAAATAACTAGGGGGGGGGAGCGAGCCCACAACATGCCCAAAAAAAACCCAGGGCAGGCCAGATAACCTTGCCTAGTATGTACTGACTCGAGGTGCAGTGGATAACGTGCCAGCTTCAGGAGCGCGCAGTACGGGTTCGACTCCAGCTAGGACCAGGGGGATTCCCCTTCTCTCGCTGTATGACTATGTGGAGAAATTGACGGTTCCCCACTTGCTTTTTATGCTGGGCATATAGATGGCGATATTGTCGGGGAGCATGTTTGATGACGTGAAGTCCGGGAGATGTCACTTGATGCTTTGGAAGGGCGGATAAAGGCTTATTGACCATTAAATTCCCGGAGATGGCCGGACATTGCCGGAGATTTCCGGACATGACCGATGCGATAACAATTAACATTGATAAGTAGTAAAGGAGCATATTGGGTGTTATTTAGGGGCAGAAATGTGCGAATCAAGGGATATAAACCAGGAATTAGGCCAGGAGAGTTATCGCCCCTAAATAGGACACAGTATGCTCTTTTTATAATACTCCCGTGATTTAAAACCAGTGAAGCTAACTGATTGCATGATTGCAGGGAAGAAAATATAACAGAACGTTTGTAAAATTGTGGTCTGGCCCCTTGTAACTGTGATATCTGTGAATATTATATACGGGAGGTAAGCGGGGGTAGTACAATTCATAGCTTTCAGAGTATTTTGTTTGTATTTTGCCGTGGGTTTGGCAGGGATAACCAATCGAGCGCTTTGAACAGTTCGGAGCTGGACAGAGAGCTGAGAATACCAACGTCTAAAGTTGAAGGGCATGGTAAACTAGTTGTCATGCAAGAAGTGTTAAAAATGTCTTAAAGGTGAAATGCAAAGGTAATAAAAGTAAGAAAAAAGCATTTCCCTTTCTTTTTTATAACGATAATAAATTATACAGCCATCAATAAACGAAATCTGGTGATAAGTTTTATTTTTTAAAGAGAAATAAAACACGTGTATGATCAGCGGCTTGAAAACAGTGCATCGCTTATCTCCCCTTGATTCGGAGCTTTTCCACCACAGGTTGTGACGTCATAGATGAGCCACACTAAAAAAAATAGCGGCTAACATGAATGTAGACAGCGACAGCGATGCGGAGGAATTTTCTTGCACTACTTCCTCTTCTTCTCAAGAGGAATTCACGGCAATGGTTAGAGCAGGGGTGCCCCTGCCTTACCAACACGAATCTATTGTGAACAAAGAACCAGCAGACAACGATAGGATCAGCGCCACTGCAGGGACCGTGGGCGACAGTCAAACCGAAAGAATCGAAAATACAGATTGGTTAAGTTCCGAGTTTTTCTTTTATCCCCCGTAGCGAATGAAGACCAACCTGTTAGTGCGTTCCAGTGAACGTGAATGACACAAGCAAGGGCTTCGTGAGCAATAACCTAGCCTATCTATGTGAGTTATTTTCATACTATTCCATGCAGCTACATCATGTTGTGCAGACTGTGTCTGGTCCCACTGCTACGTCACGTATCGCAGTGCCCCAGGTTGAGGTAATCATGTACGGATCGAAATTTCGTAAATAATACAGTGTTACATTTTTTTAGTTTTTAACTTTATTAGGCTTAAGCAAATGTTTTAAAACTGAAATGAAATTAATATACACATTATTTCTCCAATCTTACTGCAAATATCAAGTGATTTAGACGAACCTTTGTATTTCACCTTTAATTTCTCCGAACTTATACTATTTTGAAGCATACGCTTGAACTTGAAGAATATGTTTGCGGAAAGTTTTGCCCTATTTGCTATCTCGATGTCAATTCTGACCTGGTTAATACTCTACTTGCACATATCTGTGGCAAATAGGCGTCATTAGAATGTGTGATGCACAAGATCATTTTCGACTATCACATCAAAACCTGATTTCAAATTCAAATTCACCAGACCCTGATGACATCGCGCTTTTGCTGTTGTCGTTTGTACCGTTTGTATTTTACACCCTGTGAACGGTGTCTGCCAGAAGTGCACGGAAGTCCGAACGAACTACCATGTGGAAGTGTACGAACTATAATGCTAGATATGCTGGTCGACGTTGGGGAATTTTGGAAATACTTCTCAATCCATGGATATATCCAGTCCCTTGGCTGTCACATCAGCACGGTTGTCTGACAAGCAGTGTTGGATTCGAAGAGAGTTCGGCATTTTTAAGTATGCAATATTTTTTCAAGTAAAAGTATAATATTTCCATACATGAAGTGCTGCAGTCAATAAAACAGCCCAAACGCCGACCAGCGTCTCTAGCATTATATTCTGTACATTTAGGACTACCATGTATTTCCTGGCGTACACCGTTCACAGGTTGAGTATTTTTGCCTTGATGATACGCCCACCTGGTTGCCAATGACGTTATAACATCAATTGCGACACAATAATGTAAGAAAATGAAGAAGCGAATTGAAAAACTTAGTTTTGAGTACGCGTGTTAAGTTACGTTTCGAAGATATATATCAAGATGGAAATGTGGAACACTTTGAGACCTCGGGGTACATGTGCATATTATGCGAAATATCACATACCTGGCGACCGATGGCTTGTCTCACACTCTCTGGTAGTCGTACCAGTCGGTTGCATTGAGGATTGTGCAGCAGTTGTAACCTTGGTTGGTGAACCTGTGGTAATCCTGGTGGTGGTTGCTGTTGTGGATGGTGTAGATGTCGCAGATGTTGCTACAGGTGCGGATGTAGAGACCAATGGAGTTGTGACCCGTGAACCTGAGGTAGTACTGGCGGTGGTTGCTGTTGTGTCTGATGTAAATGTCGAGGATGTTACTTCAGGTGTGGATGTAGAGACCAATGGAGTTGTAGCCCGTGAATCTGCGGTGATCCTGGTGGTGGTTGCTGTTGTAACTGGCGTAGATGTTGAGGATGTTACTCCAGATGTGGCTGTAGACACCAATGGAGTTGTGGCGCGTGAACCTGTGATAATCCAGGTGGTGGTTGCTGTTGTGTCTGGTGTAGATGTTGATGTTACTCCAGGTGTGGATGTCGAGACCATTGGAGTCGTGACCCGTGAACCTGTGGTAATCCTGGTGGAGCTTGCTGTTGTGGCTGGCGTAGATGTTGAGGATGTTACTCCAGGTGCGGATGTAGAGACCAAGATGGTTGTGGCCAGTGAACCTGTGGTAATCCTGGTGGTGGTTGCTGTTGTGGCTGGTGTAGATGTCGCGGATGTTACTCCAGGTGTGGATGCAGAGACCAATGGGGTTGTGGCCCGTGAACCTGTGGTAATCCTGGTGGTGGTTGCTGTTGTGGCTGGTGTAAATGTTGAGGATGTTTCTCCAGGTGTTGATGTAGACACCAATGGGGTTGTGGCGCGTGCACCTGTGGTCATTCTGGTGGTGGTTGCTGTTATGGCTGGTGTAGATGTTGATGTTACTCCAGGTGTGGATGTCGAGACCAATGAAGTCGTGACCTGTGAACCTGTGATAATCCTGGTGGTGCTTGCTGTTGTGACTGGCGTAGATGTTGAGGATGTTACTCCAGGTGCGGATGAAGAGACCAAGGTGTTTGTGGCCCGTGAACCTGTGGTAATCCTGGTGGTGGTTGCTGTTGTGGCTGGTGTAGATGTCGCGGATATTACTCCAGGTGTGGATGAAGAGACCAATGGGGTTGTGGCCCGTGAACTCGCGGTAATCCTGGTGGTGGTTGCTGTTGTGGCTGGTGTAGATGTTGATGACATTACCACAGGTTTGGATGTAGAGACTAACGGGGATGTCGCCTGTGAACCTGTGGTAATCCTGGTGGTGGTTGCTGTTGTGGCGGATGTAGATGTTGAGGAAGTTACTTCATGTGTTGATGTAGAGACCGACGGGGTGGTGTCCAGCGAATCTGTGGTAATCCTGGTAGTGGTTTCTGTTGTGGGTGGTGTAGATATCGAGGATGTTACTCCAGGTGTGGATGGCGGAACCAGTGGGATTGTGGCCCGTGAACCTGTGGTAATCCTGGTGGTGGTTGCTGTTGTAACTGGTGTAAATATTGGGGATGTTTCTCCAGGTGTGGATGTAGACACCAATGGGGTTGTGGCGCGTGAACCTGTGGTAATCCTGGTGGTGGTTGCTGTTGTGTCTGGTGAAAATGTCGAGAATGTTACTTCAGGTGTGGATGTAGAGACCAATGGAGTTGTGGTCCGTGAACTTGTGGTAATCCTAGTGGTGGTTGCTGTTGTGGCTGGTGTAGATGTTGAAGACATCACCACAGGTGTGGATGTAGAGACCAACGGGGTCGTCGACTGTGAACCTGTGGTAATACTGGTAGTGGTTGCTGTTGTGGCGGACGTAGATGTTGAGGATGTTCCTCCAGGTGTTAATGTAGATAGCGATGGGATGGTGTCCGGTGAATCTGTGGAAATCCTTGTAGTGGTTGCTGTTGTGGCTGGTGCAGATATTGATGACATTACTCCAGGTGTGGATGCAGAGACCAAGGTGGTTGTGGCCCGTGAATCTGTGGTAATCCTGGTGGTGGCTGCTGTTGTGACTGGTGTAGTTGTTGCCTGCGCAGTGGTTGATGTTTGATCAGTCGTAGTCGTTTCTGACATTGTGGTAGATGTTGTCGATTGTGCAGTAGAAGTGGAAGGCGTAAATGTTGAGGATGTTGCTCCAGGTGTTGATGTAGAGAACAATGGGGTTGTGGCCCGTGAACCTGTGGTAAACCTTGTGGCGGTTGCTGTCGTGGCTAGTGTAGTTGTTGCCTGTGCAGCGGTTGATGTTTGATCAGTCATAGTCGTTTCTGACATTGTGGTAGGGGTTGTTGAATGAACAGTAGCAGTGGCTGGCGTAAATGTTGAGGATGCTGCTCCAGGTGTTGATGTAGAGATCAATCGGGTTATGGCACGTGAACCTGTGGTAATCCTGGTGGCGGTTGCTGTTGTGGCTGGTGTAGTTGTTGCCTGCGCAGTGGTTGATGTGTGATCAGACGCAGTCCTTTCTGACATTGTGGTAGGTGCTGTTGATTGAGCAGTAGTAGTGGAAGGCGTAAATGTTGAGGATGTTGCTCCAGGTGTTGATGTAGAGACCAATGGAGTTGTGGTCGGTGAACCTGCGGTAATTCTGGTTGCGGTTGCTGTTGTGGTTGTTGTAGTTGTTGCCTGCGCAGTGGTTGATGATTGATCAGTCGTAGTTGTGTCTGACATTGTGGTAGGTGTTGTTGACGGACCAGTAGTAGTGGCTGGCCTAAGTGTTGAGGATGTTGCTCCAGGTGTTGATGTAGAGGCCAATGGGGTTGTGGCCCTTGGAAGTGTGGTAATCCTGGTGGCGGTTGCTGTTGTGGCTGGTGTAGTTGTTGCCTGCGCAGTGGTTGATGTGTGATCAGTCGCAGTCGTTTCTGACATTGTGGTAGGTGCTGTTGATTGAGCAGTAGTAGTGGAAGGCGTAAATGTGGAGGATGTTGCTCCAGGTGTTGATGTAGAGACCAATGGAGTTGTGGTCGGTGAACCTGCGGTAATCCTGGTTGCGGTTGCTGTTGTGGCTGGTGTAGTTGTTGCCTGCGCAGTGGTTGATGTTTGATCAGTCGTAGTTGTGTCTGACATTGTGGTAGGTGTTTTTGATTGAGCAGTAGTAGCGGCTGGCGTTAATGTTGAGGATGTTGATCCAGGTGTGGATGTAGAGATCAATCGGGTTGTGGCACGTGAACCTGTGGTAATCCTGGTGGCGGTTGCTGTTGTGGCTGGTGTAATTGTTGCCTGAGCAGTAGTTGATGCATGATCAGACGCAGTCCTTTCTGACATTGTGGTAGGTGTTGTTGATTGAGCAGTAGTAGTGGAAGGCGTAAATGTTGAGGATGTTGCTCCAGGTGTTGATGTAGAGACCAAAGGGGTTGTGGCCCGTGAACCTGTGGTAAACCTTGTGGCGGTTGCTGTCATGGCTGATGTAGTTGTTGCCTGTGCAGTGGTTGATGTTTCATCAATCGTAGTCGTATCTAACATTGCGGTAGGTGTTGTTGATTGAACAGTAGTAGTGGCTGGCGTAAATGTTGAGTATGTTGCTCCAGGTGTTAATGTAGAGACCAATGGAGTTGTGGCCCGTGAGCCTGCGGTAATCCTGGTTGCGGTTGCTGTTGTGGCTGGTGTAGTGGCTGGCGTAATTGTTGAGGATGTTGGTCCAGTTGTTGATGTAGAGACCAATGGGATTGTGGCCCGTGAACCTGTTGTAAACCTGGTTGCGGTTGCCGTTGTGGCTGGTGTAGTTGTTGCCTGCGCAGTGGTTGATGTTCGATCAGTCGTAGTCGTCTCTGACATTGTGGTAGGTGTTGTTGATTGAGCAGTAGTAGCGGCTGGCGTAAATGTTGAGGATGTTACTCCAGGTGTTGATGTAGAGACCAATCGGGTTGTGTCCAGTGAACCTGTGGTAAACCTTGTGGCGGTTGCTGTCGTGGCTGGTGTAGTTGTTGCCTGTGCAGTGGTTGATGTTTGATCAATCGTAGTCGTATCTAACATTGCGGTAGGTGTTGTTGATTGAACAGCAGCTGTGGCTGGCGTAAATGTTGAGGATGTTGCTTCAGGTGTGGATGTAGAGATCAATGAGGTTGTGGCCCGTGAAGTTGTTGCCTGCGCAGTGATTGACGTTTGATCAGTCGTAGTCGTTTCTGACATTGTGGTAGGTGATGATGATTGAGCAGTAGTGGTGACTGGCGTAAATGTTGAGGATGTTACCCCAGGTGTGGATGTAGAGACCAAGTTGGTTGTGTCCAGTGAACCTGTGGTAATCCTGGCCTTGGTTGATGTTGTGGCTGGTGTAGATGTTGAGGATGTTACTCCAGGTGTTGATGTAGAAACCAATGGGGTTGTGGCCCGTGAACCTGTGGTAATCCTGGTGGCGGTTGCTGTTGTGGCTGGTGTAGTTGTTCCCTGTGCAGTGGTTGATGTTTGATCAGTCGTAGTCGTTCCTGTCTTTGTGGTAGGTGTTGTTGATTGAACAGTAGTAGTGGCTGGCGTAAATGTTGAGGATGTTGCTGTCATGGCTGGTGTAGTTGTTGCCTGTGCAGTGGTTGATGTTTCATCAATCGTAGTCGTATCTAACATTGCGGTAGGTGTTGTTGATTGAACAGTAGTAGTGGCTGGCGTAAATGTTGAGGATGTTGCTCCAGGTGTTAATGTAGAGACCAATGGAGTTGTGGCCCGTGAGCCTGCGGTAATCCTGGTTGCGGTTGCTGTTGTGGCTGGTGTAGTGGCTGGCGTAATTGTTGAGGATGTTGCTCCAAGTGTTGATGTAGAGACCAATGGGATTGTGGCCCGTGAACCTGTTGTAAACCTGGTTGCGGTTGCCGTTGTGGCTGGTGTAGTTGTTGCCTGCGCAGTGGTTGATGTTCGATCAGTCGTAGTCGTCTCTGACATTGTGGTAGGTGTTGTTGATTGAGCAGTAGTAGCGGCTGGCGTAAATGTTGAGGATGTTACTCCAGGTGTTGATGTAGAGACCAATGGGGTTGTGGCCCGTGAACCTGTGGTAAACCTTGTGGCGGTTGCTGTCGTGGCTGGTGTAGTTGTTGCCTGTGCAGTGGTTGATGTTTGATCAATCGTAGTCGTATCTAACATTGCGGTAGGTGTTGTTGATTGAACAGCAGCTGTGGCTGGCGTAAATGTTGAGGATGTTGCTTCAGGTGTGGATGTAGAGATCAATGAGGTTGTGGCCCGTGAAGTTGTTGCCTGCGCAGTGATTGATGTTTGATCAGTCGTAGTCGTTTCTGACTTTGTGGTAGGTGTTGTTGATTGAGCAGTAGTAGCGACTGGCGTAAATGTTGAGGATGTTACCCCAGGTGTGGATGTAGAGACCAAATTGGTTGTGTCCAGTGAACCTGTGGTAATCCTGGCCTTGGTTGATGTTGTGGCTGGTGTAGATGTTGAGGATGTTACTCCAGGTGTTGATGTAGAAACCAATGGGGTTGTGGCCCGTGAACCTGTGGTAATCCTGGTGGCGGTTGCTGTTGTGGCTGGTGTAGTTGTTCCCTGTGCAGTGGTTGATGTTTGATCAGTCGTAGTCGTTTCTGACTTTGTGGTAGGTGTTGTTGATTGAACAGTAGTAGTGGCTGGCGTAAATGTTGAGGATGTTGCTCCAGATGTTGATGTAGAGACCAATGGGGTCGAGGCCCGTGAACGGGTGGTAATCCTGGTGGCGATTGCCGTTGCGGCTGATGTGGTTGTTGTCTGCTCATTGGTTGATGTTTGATCAGTCGTAGTCGTTTCTGGCACTGTGGTAGGTGTTGTTGGTTGAGCAGTATTAGTGGCTGGCGTACTGGTTGTAGATGCTTGTGCTGTCGTTGCTTGCTTCGTGATAGTCGTCTCAGGTGCAGTGGAAGTTGTTCCTGATGGAGTAGTTGTTCTTGCTTGGTCAGTGGTAGTTACTTCTGACACTCTGGTAATTATTGCTGATTGAGTAGTAGCAGTGGCTCGGGTAGTGTTTGGCGTAGGTGCTTGTGATGTCGCCATTGCCTGCTCAGTGGTTGTCGTTTCTGACACTGTGGGCGCTGTTGTTGATTGAGTTGTAGTGGAAGCTGGCATAGTGGTTGTCGTAGCTGCTTCAGTTATTGTTGCCTGCTCAGTGGTAGTCGTCTGGGACTCGGTGGTTATTGTCACAGACTCCGACGTGGACAATGCATCTGTTGTCGCTCTATCCATTGCTGTGCTTGACGTTGATGTGTCGCTGGTGGTTGCTCCTGGTTCAGTAGTTGTGGTGGTTGGTGTACTGGGTGTCGTAGCTGCTTGTGATGAAGACGTTACCTGCCCAGTGGTTGTCGTTTGAACTGTAGTACTCATCTGAGATGCAGCGGTAATTGTTGCCGATGAGGTAATATTAGTGGCTTGCGCAGTGGTTGCCGTAGATGCCTGTGATATCGTCGTTGCCTGCTGACTGATAGTCGCTTGATCAGTTTTAGTCGTCTCGGGAGCGGTAGAACTTGTTGCTAATTTAGTAGTTGTTATTGCTTGCTCAGTGGTAGTTGTAGCTGGTACTGTGGTAGTTGTTGCTGATTGAGTTGTAGCAGTGGCTGGTGTAGTGGTTGTGGTCGATGCTTGTACTGTTGTTGCCTGCTCAGTGATTGTTGTATGATCAGTGGTAGTCCTTACCTGCTCAGTGCTTGTCGTCTGATCAGTTGCAGTTGCAGCTGGCACTGTGGTAGTTGTTGCTGACTGAGTAGTAGCAGTGGCTGGCGTAGTGGTTGTCGTCACTGCTTGTGCTGTTGTTGCCTGCTCAGTGGTAGTCGTTTCTGGCACTGTGGACACTGTTGCTGATGGAGTAGTTGTGATGGCTTGCGTAGTGACTACCTGTGATGGGCCGGTGGACACTGTTGATGATTGAGTAGTTGTGGATGCTGGCGTACTGGTTGTCGTAGCTGCTTGAGTTGTAGTTGCCTGCGAAGTGGTTGTTGGTTGGTCAGTCGTGGTCGTTCCTGGCACTGTGATAGGTGTTCCGGATTGAGTAGTAGTTGTGACTGGTCTAGTGGTAGTAGCTGCTTGTGATGTTGCCTGCTCAGTGGCTGTCGTTTGATCAGTCTTAGTCGGTTCTTGCACAGAGGAAACTGTTGATTCTTGAGTAGTAGTTGTGGCTGGTGTAGTGGTTGTCGTAGCTGCTAGTGATGTTGTCGATACCTGCTCAGTGGCTGCCGTTTGATTAGAGGTAGTAGTTTCTGGCACTGTGGATGCTGCTGTTGATTGACTGCGTGTGGCTGGCGTACTGGTTGTCCTAACTGCTTGTGATGCTGCCGTTACCTGCCCTGTGGTGGTCATTTGATCAGTGTTAGTAGTTTCTGGCACGATTGACGCTGTTGCTGATTGTAAAGTAGTTGTGGATGGCGTAGTGGCTGTCGTAATTCCTTGTGATATCTTTGTTACTGGCTCACTGGTTATCGTTTGATCAGTGGTAGTAGTTTCTGGCACTGTGGAAGGTCTTGATGATTGAGTAGTATTTGTGGATTGCGCAGTGGTTATCGTAGCTGCTTGCGATGTCGTCGTAACCTGCTCAGTGGTTCTCGTTTTCTCAGTTGTAGTCGTTTCTGGCACTGTCGACGGTGCTGCTGATTGAGTAGTAGATGTGGCTGGCGTAGTAGTTGTCGTAGCTGGTTCAGTTGTCGTCGTTATATGCTCAGTGCTTGTCGTTTGATCAGCCGTAGTCGTTTCTGGCACTGTGGTAGTTATTGCTGACTGAGTAGTAGTTGTGGCTGGCGTAGTGGTTATCGTAGCTGATTGTGATGTCGTTACCTGCTCAGTGGTTGTCGTTTCATCAATGGTAGTAGTTTCAGGCACTGTGTTCGCTGTTGCTGATTGAATAGTATTTGTGGCTCGCGTAGTGGTTGTCGTTGGTGCTTGTGAGGTCGTCATTACCTGCTCAGAGGTTGTCGCTTGATCAGTGGTATTCGTTTCTGGCACTGTGGGCACTGTTGCTGGTTGAGTAGTAGATGCGGATGGCGTAGTGTTTGTCGTAGCTGATTGTGATGTTGCCGTTATCTGCTCAGTGGTTGTCGTTTGGTCAGCCGTTGTCGTTTCTGGCAGTGTGATAGTTATTGCTGATTGAGTAGTAGTTGTGACTGACGTAATGTTTGTCGTAGCTGACTGTGATGTCGTTGTTACCTGCTCAGTGGATGTCGTTTGATCAACTATACTAGTTTCTGGCAGTATGAACGCTGTTGTTGATTGAGTAGTAGTTGTGGCTGGCGTAGTGTTTGACGTAGCTGCTTGCGATGTCGTAGTCACCTGCTCAGTTCTTGTCTTTTGGTCAGTAGTAGTAGTTTCTGGCACTGTTAGGGCTGTTTCTGATTGGGTTGTAGTTGTGGATGGCGTTGTGGTTGTGGTAGCTGTTCCAGTTGTTGTCGTTGGCTGCTTAGTGTCGGGCGTGCTGGTTGTCGTAGCTGCTGGTGTTGTGGGTGCCTGCGCAGTGGTTGTCCGTTGGTCAGTGGTAGTAGTTTCTGGCAGTGTAGACGCTGTTGCTGATTGCGTAGTAGATGTGGCTGGCGTAGTGGTTGTTGTAGCTGCTTGCAACGTCGTCGTTACTTGCTCAGTTGTTGGCGTTTGATCAGTGGTAGTAGTTTCTGGTACTGTAGTAGGTGTTGCTGATTGAGATGTAGTAGTGGCTGTCGTAGTGGTTGTCGTTGCTGATTGTGATGCCGTCATTACCTGCTCAGTGGATGTCGTTTGATCAATGATAGTAGTTTCTGGCAGCGTGGACGCTGTTGCTGATTGAGTAGTTGTGGATGCTGGCGTATTGGTTGTCGTAGCTGCTTGAGTTATAGTTGCCTGCGAAGTGTTTGTTGTTTGGTCAGTCGTGATCGTTCCTGGCACTGTGATAGATGTTCCGGATTGAATAGTAGTTGTGGCTGGCGTAGTGGTAGTAGCTGCTTGTGATGTTGCCTGCTCAGTGGTTGTCGTTTGATCAGTGGTAGTAGTTTCTGGCACTGTGGAAGGTCTTGATGATTGAGTAGTAGTTGTGGATGGCGAAGTGGTTACTCTAGCTGCTTGCGATGTCGTCGTAACCTGCTCAGTGATTCTCGTTTTCTCAGTTGTGGCTGGCGTAGCGTTTGTCGTAGCTGATTGTGATGTTGTCGTTACCTGCTCAGTGGTTGTAGTTTGACCAATGCTAGTAGATTCTGGCACTGTGGACGCTGTTGATAATTGAATAGTGCTTGTGGCTGGCGTAGTGGTTGTCGTAGCTGCTAGTGATGTCCTCGTTATCTGCTCAGTGGTTGCCGTCTGATCAGTTGTAGTCATATCTGGCACTGTGGTAGTTGTTGCTGATTTAGTACTCGCCGTGGCTGTTGTGGTGGTTGCTGTGACTGCTTGTGATGTCGATACCTGATCTGTGGTTGTTGTTCGATCAGTAGTAGACGTTTCTGGTACTGTTGACGCCGTTGCTGAGGGAGTAGTAGTGGTGACTTGCGTAGTGGTTGCCGTAGCTGCTTCAGTTGTCGTTGCCTGCTCAGTAGTGGTCGTCACAGATCCTGTGGTTATTATCACCGACTCCGAGGTAGACAACGCATCTGCTGTCACTGTATCCAGCTCTGTACTTGACGATGATGTCCCGGTGGTACTTGTTCCTGTTTGAGCAGTTGAAGTTTCTGGCGTACTGATTGTCGTCGTTGCCTGCTCAATGGTTGTCGTTTGATGGGTGGTCGTCGTTTCTGGCACTGTGGACGCCGATGCTGATTGGGTAGTTGCGGTGACTGGCGTTTTGGTTGTCGTAGCTGCTTGTGTTGTCATCGTTACCTGCTCAGTGGTTGTCGATTGATCAGTGGTAGTCGTATCTTGAACAGTTGAAGATGTTGATGTTCGAGTAGTCGTGAGGGATGCCGTAATGCTTCTCGTAGCTGCTTGTAATGTCGTCGTTAACTGCTCAGTTGTTGTCGATTGATCAGTGGTAGTTGTTTCTGACACAGTGGGCCCTGCTGCTGATTGAGTAGTAGCTGTGGCTGGCGTAGTGTTTGTCGCAGCTGATAGTGATGTCGTCATTTGATCAGTGGTAGTTGATTGTGGCCTTGTGGACGCTGTTGCTGATTGAATAGTAGTTCTGGCTGGCGTAGTGGTTGTCGTAGCTGTTTCAGTTGTCGTTACCTGCTCAGTGGTTGTCGTTTGATCAGCTGTAGTCGTTTCTGGCACTATGGTAGTTATTGCTGTTTGAGTAGTAGTTGTGGCTGGCGTGGTGGTTGTCGTAGTTAACTGTTCAATGGTTGTCATTTGACCAATGGTAGTAGTTTCGGGCACTATGAACGCTGTAGCTGATTGAGTAGTAGATGCGGCTGACGTAGTGGTTGTCGTAGCTGCTTGCGATGTCGTCGTTTCCTGCTCAGTGGCTGCTTGGTCATCGGTAGTAGTTTCAGGCACTATGGACGCAGTTGCTGATTGAGTAGTAGTTGTGGCTGGCGTAGTGTTTGTCGTAGCTGCTTGTGATGTCGTCGTTACCTGCTCAGTGGTTGTCGCTTGATCAGTGGTAGACGTTTCTGGCACTGTGGACGCTGTTGCTGATTGAGTAGTAGTTGCGGATGGCGTAGTGTTCGTCGTAACTGCTAGGGATGTCGTTATCTGTGCAGTGGTTGTCGTTTGATCTATGGTAGTAGTTTCTGGCAGTGTGGGCAGGGTTACTGATAGAGTAGCAGGTGTGGCTGGCGTGGTGGTTGTAGCTGCTTCAGTTGTTGTCGTTACCTGCTCAGTGGTTGTCGCTGCTGCTGGTTGAGCAGTAGTTGCGGATGGCGTAGTGTTTGTCGTAGCTGATTGTGATGTCGTTACCTGTTCAGTGGTTGTCGTTTGACCAATGGCAGTGGTTTCTCGCAGTGTGGACACTGTTGCTGATAGAGTAGTAGTTGTGACTGGCGTAGTGGTTGTCGTAGCTGCTTCAGTTGTTGTCGTTTGATCGGCCGTACTCATTTCTGACACTGTGGTAGTTGTTGCTGATTTAATACTCGCAGTGGCTGGTGTGGTGGTTGTTGTGACTGCTTGTGATGTCATTGCCTGCTCAATGGTTGTTGTTTGATCAGTGGTGGACGCTGTAGCTGAGGGAGTAGTAGTGATGGCTGGCGTAGTGGTTGCCATAGCCCCTTCAGTTGTCGATGCCTGTTCTTTGGTAGTCGTCGCAGATTCTGTGGTCATTATCGCCGACTCCGAGATGGACAACGCATCTGCTGTCACTGTATCCAGTTCTGTACTTGACGTTGATGTGCCGGTGGTACTTGTTCCTGATTGAGTAGTTGTAGTTTCTGTCGTACTGATTGTCGTCGTTCCCTGCTCAATGGTCGTCGTTTCTGGCAATGTGGACGCTGTTGCTGATTGGGTGGTTGTGGTGACTGGCATAGTAGTTGTCGTAGCGGCTTGTGATGTCGTCGTTACCCTCTCAGTGGTTGTTGTTTGATCAGTGGTAGTCGGTTTTTGCACTGTGGACGCTGCTGATGATTGAGTAGTTGTGAGGGCTGGCGTAATGGTTGTCGTAGCTGCTTGTGATGTCGTCGATACCTGCTCAGTTGTTGTCGCTTGATCAGTGGTAGTCGTTTCTGACACTGTGGACCCTGTTGCTGATTGGGTAGTAGTTTTGGCTGGCGTAGTGCTTCTCCTGGCTGATTGTGATGTCGCTTGATCAGTGGTAATTGATTCTGGACTTGTGGACGCTGTTGCTGATTGAGAAGTGGTTGTGAGTGGCGTAGTGGTTGTCGTAGTACCTTGCGATGTCGTCGCTACCTGCTCAGTTGTTGTCGTTTGATCAGTGGTAGTTGTTTGTGACACTGTTGACGTTGTTGCTGATGGAGAAGTTGTGGTGGGTGGCGTAGATGTGGCTGATATAGCTGTTGATGTTGCCTGCTCAGTGGCTGGCGTACTGCTTGTCGTAGCTGCCTGTGTTGTCGTTGCCTGCTCAGTGGTTGTTGCTTGCTCAGTGGTAGTCGTTTCTCCCACTGTGGTAGTTGTTGCTGACTGAGTAGTTGTGGTGGCTGGCGGAGTGGTTGCTGTAGCTGCTTGTGACATCACCGTTGCCTGCTCCATGGTTGACGTTTGGTCAGTGCTAGTAGTCTCACGCGAGGGGGAAGTTGCAGCTGATTGAGTAATTGTTGTTGCCTGGTCAGTGGTAGTTGTTTCTGTAGCTACTTGTGATGTCGTCGTAACCTTCGCAGTGGTTGTGGTTTGACCTGTGGTAGTAGTTTCTGGCACTGTGGACGCTGTTGCTGATTGAGTAGCAGCTGTGGCTGGCGTAGTGGTTGTCGTAGCTGCTTGAGATGCCGTCGTTGCTTGCTCAGTGGTTGTTGTTTGCTCAATGGTAGTCGTTTCTGGCACTGCGATAGTTGTTGTTGATCGAGTAGCAAGAGTAGCTGGCGTAGTGGTTGTCGTAGCTGGGATTGTCGGTTGATCAGTGGTAGTCGATTCTTGCACTGTGGACGCTGCTGATGATTGAGTAGTTGTGAGGGCTGGCGTAATGGTTGTCGTAGCTGCTTGTGATGTCGTCGATACCTGCTCAGTTGTTGTCGCTTGATCAGTGGTAGTCGTTTCTGACATTGTGGACCCTGTTGCTGATTGAGTAGTAGTTGTGGCTGGCGTAGTGTTTGTGGCTGATTGTGATGTCGTTTGATCAGTGGTAGTTGATTCTGGACTTGTGGACGCTGTTGCTGATTGAGAAGTGGTTGTGAGTGGCGTAGTGGTTGTCGTAGTAGCTTGCGATGTCGTCGCTACCTGCTCTTTTGTTGTCGTTTGATCAGTGGTAGTTCTTTGTGACACTGTTGACGTTGTTGCTGATGGAGTAGTTGTGGTGGGTGGCGTAGATGTAGCTGATTCAGCTGTTGTGGTTGCCTGCTCAGTGGCTGGCGTACTGCTTGTCGTAGCTGCCTGTGTTGTCGTTGCCTGCTCAGTTGTTGTTGCTTGCTCAGTGGTAGTTGTTTCTCCCACTGTGGTAGTTGTTGCTGACTGAGTAGTTGTGGTGGCTGGCGGAGTGGTTGCTGTAGCTGCTTGTGACATCACCGTTGCCTGCTCAATGGTTGACGTTTGGTCAGTGCTAGTAGTCTCACGCGAGGGGGAAGTTGCAGCTGATTGAGTAATCGTTGTTGCCTGGTCAGTGGTAGTTGTTTCTGTAGCTACATGTGATGTCGTCGTAACCTTCGCAGTGGTTGTGGTTTGATCTGTGGTAGTAGTTTCTGGCACTGTGGACGCTGTTGCTGATTGAGTAGCAGCTGTGGCTGGCGTAGTGGTTGTCGTAGCTGCTTGTGATGAAGTGGTTGACTGCCCAGAGGTTGTCGTTTGATCAGTGGTAGTCAATTCTTGCACTGTTGCTGATGGAATAGTTGTGGTGGCTGGCGTAATGCTTGTCGTGGCTGATTGTGATGTCGTTTGATCAGTGGTAGTTGATTCTGAACGTGTGGACGCTGTTGCTGATTGAGAAGTGGCTGTGAGTGGCGTAGTGGTTGTCGTAGTAGCTTGCGATGTCGTCGCTACCTGCTCAGTTGTTGTCGTTTGATCAGTGGTAGTTGCTTGTGGCACTGTTGACGTTGTTGCTGATGGAGTAGTTGTGGTGGGTGACGTAGATGTAGCTGATTCAGCTGTTGTGGTTGCCTGCTCAGTGGCTGGCGTACTGGTTGTCGTAGCTGCCTCTGTTGTCGTTGCCTGCTCAGTGGTTGTTGCTTGGTCAGTGGTAGTTGTTTCTCCCACTGTGGTAGTTGTTGCTGACTGAGTAGTTGTAGTTGCTGGTGGAGTGGTTGCTGTAGCTGCTTGTGACATCATCGTTGCCTGCTCAATGGTTGACATTTGGTCAGTGCTAGTAGTGTCACGCGAGAGGGAAGTTGCAGCTGATTGAGTAATTGTTGTTGCCTGGCCAGTGGTAGTTGTTTCTGTAGCTACTTGTGATGTCGTCATAACCTTCGCAGTGGTTGTGGTTTGATCTGTGGTAGTAGTTTCTGGCACTGTGGACGTTGTTGCTGATTCAGTAGCAGCTGTGGCTGGCGTAGTGGTTGTCGTAGCTGCTTGTGATGAAGTCGTTGACTGCCCAGAGGTTGTCGTTTGATCAGTGGTAGTCAATTCTTGCACTGTTGCTGATGGAGTAGTTGTGGTGGCTGACGTAATGCTTGTCGTGGCTGATTGTGATGTCGTTTGATCAGTGGTAGTTGATTCTGAACTTGTGGACGCTGTTGCTGATTGAGAAGTGGTTGTGAGTGGCGTAGTTGTTGTCGTAGTATCTTGCGATGTCGTCGCTACCTGCTCATTTCTTGTCGTTCGATCAGTGGTAGTTGTTTGTGGCACTGTTGACGTTGTTGCTGATGGAGTAGTTGTGGTGGGTGGCGTAGATGTAGCTGATTCAGCTGTTGTGGTTGCCTGCTCAGTGGCTGGCGTACTGCTTGTCGTAGCTGCCTGTGTTGTCGTTGCCTGCTCAGTGGTTGTTGCTTGGTCAGTGGTAGTTGTTTCTCCCACTGTGGTAGTTGTTGCTGACTGAGTAGTTGTGGTTGCTGGCGGAGTGGTTGCTGTAGCTGCTTGTGACATCACCGTTGCCTGCTCAATGGTTGACGTTTGGTCAGTGCTAGTAGTCTCACGCGAGGGGGAAGTTGCAGCTGATTGAGTAATTGTTGTTGCCTGGTCAGTGGTAGTTGTTTCTGTAGCTACTTGTGATGTCGTCGTAACCTTCGCAGTGGTTGTGGTTTGATCTGTGGTAGTAGTTTCTGGCACTGTGGACGCTGTTGCTGATTCAGTAGCAGCTGTGGCTGGCGTAGTGGTTGTCGTAGCTGCTTGTGATGAAGTCGTTGACTGCCCAGAGGTTGTCGTTTGATCAGTGGTAGTCAACTCTTGCACTGTTGCTGATGGAGTAGTTGTGGTGGCTGGCGTAATGCTTGTCGTGGCTGATTGTGATGTCGTTTGATCAGTGGTAGTTGATTCTGAACTTGTGGACGCTGTTGCTGATTGAGAAGTGGTTGTGAGTGGCGTAGTTGTTGTCGTAGTAGCTTGCGATGTCGTCGCTACCTGCTCAGTTGTTGTCGTTTGATCAGTGGTAGTTGTTTGTGGCACTGTTGACGTTGTTGCTGACGGAGTAGTTGTGGCGGGTGGCGTAGATGTAGCTGATTCAGCTGTTGTTGTTGTTGATTGAGTAGTAAGAGTAGCTGGCGTAGTGGTTGTCGTAGCTGCTTGTGATGAAGTCGTTGACTGCTCAGAGGTTGTCGTTTGATCAGTGGTAGTCGATTCTTGCACTGTTGCTGATGGAGTAGTTGTGGTGGATGGCGTAGATGTAGCTGATTCAGTTGTTGTCGTTGCCTGTCCAGTGGCTGGCGTAATGGTTGTCGTCGCTGCCTGTGTTGTTGTTGCCTGATCAGTGGTTGTTTGGTCAGTAGTAGTCATTACTGGCACTGTGGTAGTTGTTGCTGATTGAGTATTTATACTGGTGGTTGCAGTAGGTGTTTGTGATGTCGTCGTTGCCGGTCCAGTGGTTGTAGTTTCTGGCACTGTGGTTGTCGCTTGATCAGTGGTAGTTGTTTCTGGCACTGTGGCCGCTGTTGGTGGTTGAGTAGTAGTTGCGGATGGCGAAGTGTTTGTCGTTGACATTTGGTCAGTGCTAGTAGTCTCACGCGAGGGGGAAGTTGCAGCTGATTGAGTAATTGTTGTTGCCTGGTCAGTGGTAGTTGTTTCTGTAGCTACTTGTGATGTCGGCGTAACCTTCGCAGTGGTTGTGGTTTGATCTGTTGTAGAAGTTTCTGGCACTGTGGACGCTGTTGCTGATTGACTAGCAGCTGTGGCTGGCGTAGTGGTTGTCGTAGCTGCTTGTGATGAAGTCGTTGACTGCTCAGAGGTTGTCGTTTGATCAGTGGTAGTCAATTCTTGCACTGTTGCTGATGGAGTAGTTGTGGTGGATGGCGTAGATGTAGCTGATTCAGCTGTTGTCGTTGCCGGTCCAGTGGCTGGCATAATGGTTGTCGTCGCTGGCTGTGTTGTTGCCTGATCAGTGGTGGTTTGGCCAGTAGTAGTCATTACTGGCACTGTGGTAGTTGTTGCTGCTTGAGTATTTATATTGATGGTTGCAGTAGATGCTTGTGATGTCGTCGTTGCCGGTTCAGTGGTTGTTGCTTGCTCAATGGTAGTCGTTTCTGGCACTGTGATAGTTGTTGTTGATTGAGTAGTAAGAGTAGCTGGCGTAGTGGTTGTCGTAGCTGCTTGTGATGAAGTCGTTGACTTCTCAGAGGTTGTCGCTTGATCAGTGGTAGTCGATTCTTGCAGTGTTGCTGATGGAGTAGTTGTGGTGGATGGCGTAGATGTAGCTGATTCAGTTGTTGTCGTTGCCTGTCCAGTGGCTGGCGTAATGGTTGTCGTCGCTGCCTGTGTTGTTGTTGCCTGATCAGTGGTTGTTCGGTCAGTAGTAGACACTACTGGCTCTGTGGTAGTTGTTGCTGATTGAGTATCTATATTGGTGGTTGCAGTAGATGTTTGTGATGTCATCGTTGCCGGTTCAGTGGTTGTAGTTTCTGGAACTGTGGTTGTCGCTTCATCAGTGGTAGTCGTTTCTGGCACTGTGGCCGCAGTTGCTGGTTGAGTAGTAGTTGCGGATGGCGAAGTGTTTGACGTAGCTGATTGTGATGTCGTTACCTGTTCCGTGGTTGTCGTTTGACCAATGGTAGTAGATTCTGGCAGTGTGGGCGCTGTTGCTGACAGAGTAGTAGTTGTGGCTGGCGAAGTGGTTGTCGTAGTTGCTTCAGTTGCTGTCGTTACCTGTTCAGTGGTTGTCGTTTGACCAACGGTAGTAGTTTCTCGCAGTGTGGGCACTGTTGCTGATAGAGTAGTAGTTGTGACTGCCGTAGTGGTTGTCGTAGCTGCTTCAGTTGTTGTCGTTTGATCGGCCGTACTCATTTCTGACACTGTGGTAGTTGTTGCTGATTTAGTACTCCCAGTGGCTGGTGTGGTGGTTGTTGTGACTGCTTGTGATGTCGTTGCCTGCTCAGTGGTTGTTGTTTGATCAGTGGTGGACGCTGTAGCTGAGGGAATAGTAGTGATGGCTGGCGTAGTGGTTGCCAGAGCCGCTTCAGTTGTCGTTGCCTGCTCTTTGGTAGTCATCGCAGATTCTGTGGTCATTATCGCCGACTCCGAGATGGACAACGCATCTGCTGTCACTGTATCCAGTTCTGTACTTGACGTTGATGTGCCGGTGGTACTTGTTCCTGATTGAGTAGATGTAGTTTCTGTCGTACTGATTGTCGTCGTTCCCTGCTCAATGGTTGTCCTTTGATCGGTGGTCGTCGTTTCTGGCACTGTGGACGCTGTTGCTGATTGGGTGGTTGTGGTAACTGGCATAGTGGTTGCCGTAGCGGCTTGTGATGTCGTCGTTACCCGCTCAGTGGTTGTTGTTTGATCAGTGGTAGTCGGTGTTTGCACTGTGGACGCTGCTGTTGATTGAGTAGTTGTGAGGGCTGGCGTAATTGTTGTCGTAGGTGCTTGTGATGTCGTCGATACCTGCTCAGTTGGTGTCGCTTGATCAGCGGTAGTCGTTTCTGACACTGTGGACCCAGTTGCTAATTGAGTAGCAGCTGTGGCTGGCATAGTGGTTGTCGTAGCTGCTTGTGATGAAGTCGTTGACTGCTCAGAGGTTGTCGTTTGATCAGTGGTAGTCAATTCTTGCACTGTTGCTGATTGAGTAGTTGTGGTGGCTGGCGTAGTGCTTGTCGTGGCTGATTGTGATGTCGTTTGATCAGTGGTAGTTGATTCTGGACTTGTGGACGCTGTTGCTGATTGAGAAGTGGTTGTGAGTGGCATAGTGGTTGTCGTAGTGGCTTGCGATGTCGTCGCTACCTGCGCAGTTGTTGTCGTTTGATCAGCGGTAGTTGTTTGTGAAACTGTTGACGTTGCTGATGGAGTAATTGTGGTGGGTGGCGTAGATGTAGCTGATTCAGCTGTTGTGGTTGCCTGCTCAGTGGCTGGCGTACTGCTTGTCGTAGCTGCCTGTGTTGTCGTTGCCTGCTCAGTGGTTGTTGCTTGCTCAGTGGTAGTTGTTTCTCCCACTGTGGTAGTTGTTGCTGACTGAGTAGTTGTGGTGGCTGGCGGAGTGGTTGCTGTAGCTGATAATGAGATCACAGTTGCCTGCTCAATGGTTGACGTTTGGTCAGTGCTAGTAGCCTCACGCGAGGGGGAAGTTGCAGCTGATTGAGTAATTGTTGTTGCCTGGTCAGTGGTAGTTGTTTCTGTAGCTACTTGTGATGTCGTCGTAACCTTCGCAGTGGTTGTGGTTTGATCTGTGGTAGTAGTTTCTGGCACTGTGGACGCAGTTGCTGATTGAGTAGCGGATGTGACTGGCGTAGTGGTTGTCGTAGCTGCTTGTGATGAAGTCGTTGACTGCTCAGAGGTTGTCGTTTGATCAATGGTAGTCAATTCTTGCACTGTTGCTGATGGAGTAGTTGTGGTGGATGGCGTAGATGTAGCTGATTCAGTTGTTGTCGTTGCCTGTCCAGTGGCTGGCGTAATGGTTGTCGTCGCTGTCCGTGTTGTTGTTGCCTGATCCGTGGTTGTTTGGCCAGTAGTAGTCACTATTGGCACTGTGGTAGATTGAGTATTTATATTGGTGGTTGCAGTAGATGCTTGTGATGTCGTCGTTGCCGGTTCAGTGGTTGTTGCTTGCTCAATGGTAGTCGTTTCTGGCACTGTGATAGTTGTTGTTGATTGAGTAGTAAGAGTAGCTGCCGTAGTGGTTGTCGTAGCTGCTTGTGATGAAGTCGTTGACTGCTCAGAGGTTGTCGTTTGATCAGTGGTAGTCGATTCTTCCACTGTTGCTGATGGAGTAGTTGTGGTGGATGGCGTAGATGTAGCTGATTCAGTTGTTGTTGTTGCCTGTCCAGTGGCTGGCGTAATGGTTGTCGTCGCTCCCTGTGTTGTTGTTGCCTGTTCAGTGGTTGTTTGGTCAGTAGTAGTCATTACTTGCACTGTGGTAGTTGTTGGTGATTGAGTATTTATACTGGTGGTTGCAGTAGGTGTTTGTGATGTCGTCGTTGCCGGTTCAGTGGTTGTAGTTTCTGGCACTGTGGTTGTCGCTTGATCAGTGGTAGTTGTTTCTGGCACTGTGGCCGCTGTTGCTGGTTGAGTAGTAGTTGCGGATGGCGAAGTGTTTGTCGTTGACGTTTGGTCAGTGCTAGTAGTCTCACGCGAGGGGGAAGTTGCAGCTGACTGAGTAATTGTTGTTGCCTGGTCAGTGGTAGTTGTTTCTGTAGCTACTTGTGATGTCGGCGTAACCTTCGCAGTGGTTGTGGTTTGATCTGTTGTAGAAGTTTCTGGCACTGTGGACGCTGTTGCTGATTGAGTAGCAGCTGTGGCTGGCATAGTGGTTCTCGTAGCTGCTTGTGATGAAGTCGTTGACTGCTCAGAGGTTGTCGTTTGATCAGTGGTAGTCAATTCTTGCACTGTTGCTGATGGAGTAGTTGTGGTGGATGGCGTAGATGTAGCTGATTCAGTTGTTGTCGTTGCCTGTCCAGTGGCTGGCATAATGGTTGTCGTCGCTGCCTGTGTTGTTGTTGCCTGATCAGTGGTGGTTTGGCCAGTAGTAGTCATTACTGGCACTGTGGTAGTTGTTGCTGCTTGAGTATTTATATTGGTGGTTGCAGTAGATGCTTGTGATGTCGTCGTTGCCGGTTCAGTGGTTGTTGCTTGCTCAATGGTAGTCGTTTCTGGCACTGTGATAGTTGTTGTTGATTGAGTAGTAAGAGTAGCTGGCGTAGTGGTTGTCGTAGCTGCTTGTGATGAAGTCGTTGACTGCTCAGAGGTTGTCGTTTGATCAGTGGTAGTCGATTCTTGCACTGTTGCTGATGGAGTAGTTGTGGTGGATGGCGTAGATGTAGCTGATTCAGTTGTTGTCGTTGCCTGTCCAGTGGCTGGCGTAATGGTTGTCGTCGCTGTCTGTGTTGTTGTTGCCTGATCCGTGGTTGTTTGGCCAGTAGTAGTCATTATTGGCGCTGTGGTAGCTGTTGCTGATTGAGTATTTATATTGGTGGTTGCAGTAGATGCTTGTGATGTCGTCGTTGCCGGTTCAGTGGTTGTTGCTTGCTCAATGGTAGTCGTTTCTGGCACTGTGATAGTTGTTGTTGATTGAGTAGTAAGAGTAGCTGCCGTAGTGGTTGTCGTAGCTGCTTGTGATGAAGTCGTTGACTGCTCAGAGGTTGTCGTTTGATCTGTGGTAGTCGATTCTTGCACTGTTGCTGATGGAGTAGTTGTGGTGGATGGCGTAGATGTAGCTGATTCAGTTGTTGTCGTTGCCTGTCCAGTGGCTGCCGTAATGGTTGTCGTCGCTCCCTGTGTTGTTGTTGCCCGATCAGTGGTTGTTTGGTCAGTAGTAGTCATTACTGGCACTGTGGTAGTTGTTGCTGATTGAGTATTTATACTGGTTGTTGCAGTAGGTGTTTGTGATGTCGTCGTTCCCGGTTCAGTGGTTGTAGTTTCTGGCACTGTGGTTGTCGCTTGATCAGTGGTAGTTGTTTCTGGCACTGTGGCCGCTGTTGCTGGTTGAGTAGTAGTTGCGGATGGCGAAGTGTTTGTCGTTGACGTTTGGTCAGTGCTAGTAGTCTCACGCGAGGGGGAAGTTGCAGCTGATTGAGTAATTGTTGTTGCCTGGTCAGTGGTAGTTGTTTCTGTAGCTACTTGTGATGTCGGCGTAACCTTCGCAGTGGTTGTGGTTTGATCTGTTGTAGAAGTTTCTGGCACTGTGGACGCTGTTGCTGATTGAGTAGCAGCTGTGGCTGGCGTAGTGGTTCTCGTAGCTGCTTGTGATGAAGTCGTTGACTGCTCAGAGGTTGTCGTTTGATCAGTGGTAGTCAATTCTTGCACTGTTGCTGATGGAGTAGTTGTGGTGGATGGCGTAGATGTAGCTGATTCAGTTGTTGTCGTTGCCTGTCCAGTGGCTGGCATAATGGTTGTCGTCGCTGCCTGTGTTGTTTTTGCCTGATCAGTGGTGGTTTGGCCAGTAGTAGTTATTACTGGCACTGTGGTAGTTGTTGCTGCTTGAGTATTTATATTGGTGGTTGCAGTAGATGCTTGTGATGTCGTCGTTGCCCGTTCAGTGGTTGTTGCTTGCTCAATGGTAGTCGTTTCTGGCACTGTGATAGTTGTTGTTGATTGAGTAGTAAGAGAAGCTGGCGTAGTGGTTGTCGTAGCTGCTTGTGATGAAGTCGTTGACTGCTCAGAGGTTGTCGCTTGATCAGTGGTAGTCGATTCTTGCACTGTTGCTGATGGAGTAGTTGTGGTGGATGGCGTAGATGTAGCTGATTCAGTTGTTGTCGTTGCCTGTCCAGTGGCGGGCGTAATGGTTGTCGTCGCTGCCTGTGTTGTTGTTGCCTGATCAGTGGTTGTTTGGTCAGTAGTAGACATTACTGGCTCTGTGGTAGTTGTTGCTGATTGAGTATCTATATTGGTGGTTGCAGTAGATGTTTGTGATGTCATCGTTGCCGGTTCAGTGGTTGTAGTTTCTGGAACTGTGGTTGTCGCTTCATCAGTGGTAGTCGTTTCTGGCACTGTGCCCGCAGTTGCTGGTTGAGTAGTAGTTGCGGATGGCGAAGTGTTAGACGTAGCTGATTGTGATGTCGCTACCTGTTCCGTGGTTGTCGTTTGACCAATGGTAGTAGATTCTGGCACTGTGGGCGATGTTGCTGACAGAGTAGTAGTTGTGGCTGGCGAAGTGGTTGTCGTAGTTGCTTCAGTTGTTGTCGTTACCTGTTCAGTGGTTGTCGTTTGACCAACGGTAGTAGTTTCTCGCAGTGTGGGAACTGTTGCTGATAGAGTAGTAGTTGTGACTGGCGTAGTGGTTGTCGTAGCTGCTTCAGTTGTTGTCGTTTGATCGACCGTACTCATTTCTGACACTGTGGTAGTTGTTGCTGATTTAGTACTCGCAGTGGCTGGTGTGGTGGTTGTTGTGACTGCTTGTGATGTCGTTGCCTGCTCAGTGGTAGTTGTTTGATCAGTGGTGGATGCTGTAGCTGAGGGAATAGTAGTGATGGCTGGCGTAGTGGTTGCCAGAGCCGCTTCAGTTGTCGTTGCCTGCTCTTTGGTAGTCGTCGCAGATTCTGTGGTCATTATCGCCGACTCCGAGATGGACAACGCATCTGCTGTCACTGTATCCAGTTCTGTACTTGACGTTGATGTGCCGGTGGTACTTGTTCCTGATTGAGTAGATGTAGTTTCTGTCGTACTGATTGTCGTCGTTCCCTGCTCAATGGTTGTCCTTTGATCGGTGGTCGTCGTTTCTGGCACTGTGGACGCTGTTGCTGATTGGGTGGTTGTGGTGACTGGCATAGTGGTTGTCGTAGCGGCTTGTGATGTCGTCGTTACCCGCTCAGTGGTTGTTGTTTGATCAGTGGTAATCGGTTTTTGCACTGTGGACGCTGCTGTTGATTGAGTAGTTGTGAGGGCTGGCGTAATTGTTGTCGTAGGTGCTTGTGATGTCGTCGATACCTGCTCAGTTGGTGTCGCTTGATCAGCGGTAGTCGTTTCTGACACTGTGGACCCAGTTGCTGATTGAGTAGCAGCTGTGGCTGGCATAGTGGTTGTCGTAGCTGCTTGTGATGAAGTCGTTGACTGTTCAGAGGTTGTCGTTTGATCAGTGGTAGTCAATTCTTGCACTGTTGCTGATTGAGTAGTTGTGGTGGCTGGCGTAGTGCTTGTCGTGGCTGATTGTGATGTCGTTTGATCAGTGGTAGTTGATTCTGGACTTGTGGACGCTGTTGCTGATTGAGAAGTGGTTGTGAGTGGCGTCGCTACCTGCTCAGTTGTTGTCGTTTGATCAGTGGTAGTTGTTTGTGACACTGTTGACGTTGCTGATGGAGTAGTTGTGGTGGGTGGCGTAGATGTAGCTGATTCAGCTGTTGTGGTTGCCTGCTCAGTGGCTGGCGTACTGGTTGTCGTAGCTGCCTGTGTTGTCGTTGTCTGCTCAGTGGTTGTTGCTTGCTCAGTGGTAGTTGTTTCTCCCACTGTGGTAGTTGTTGCTGACTGAGTAGTTGTGGTGGCTGGCGGAGTGGTTGCTGTAGCTGCTTGTGACATCACAGTTGCCTGCTCAATGGTTGACGTTTGGTCAGTGCTAGTAGCCTCACGCGAGGGGGAAGTTGCAGCTGATTGAGTAATTGTTGTTGCCTGGTCAGTGGTAGTTGTTTCTGTAGCTACTTGTGATGTCGTCGTAACCTTCGCAGTGGTTGTGGTTTGATCTGTGATAGTAGTTTCTGGCACTGTGGACGCTGTTGCTGATTGAGTAGCAGATGTGACTGGCGTAGTGGTTGTCGTAGCTGCTTGTGATGAAGTCGTTGACTGCTCAGAGGTTGTCGTTTGATCAGTGGTAGTCGATTCTTGCACTGTTGCTGATGGAGTAGTTGTGGTGGATGGCGTAGATGTAGCTGATTCAGTTGTTGTCGTTGCCTGTCCAGTGGCTGCCGTAATGGTTGTCGTCGCTCCCTGTGTTGTTGTTGCCTGATCAGTGGTTGTTTGGTCAGTAGTAGTCATTACTGGCACTGTGGTAGTTGTTGCTGATTGAGTATTTATACTGGTTGTTGCAGTAGGTGTTTGTGATGTCGTCGTTCCCGGTTCAGTGGTTGTAGTTTCTGGCACTGTGGTTGTCGCTTGATCAGTGGTAGTTGTTTCTGGCACTGTGGCCGCTGTTGCTGGTTGAGTAGTAGATGCGGATGGCGAAGTGTTTGTCGTTGATGTTTGGTCAGTGCTAGTAGTCTCACGCGAGGGGGAAGTTGCAGCTGATTGAGTAATTGTTGTTGCCTGGTCAGTGGTAGTTGTTTCTGTAGCTACTTGTGATGTCGGCGTAACCTTCGCAGTGGTTGTGGTTTGATCTGTTGTAGAAGTTTCTGGCACTGTGGACGCTGTTGCTGATTGAGTAGCAGCTGTGGCTGGCGTAGTGGTTCTCGTAGCTGCTTGTGATGAAGTCGTTGACTGCTCAGAGGTTGTCGTTTGATCAGTGGTAGTCAATTCTTGCACTGTTGCTGATGGAGTAGTTGTGGTGGATGGCGTAGATGTAGCTGATTCAGTTGTTGTCGTTGCCTGTCAGTGGCTGGCATAATGGTTGTCGTCGCTGCCTGTGTTGTTGTTGCCTGATCAGTGGTGGTTTGGCCAGTAGTAGTCATTACTGGCACTGTGGTAGTTGTTGCTGCTTGAGTATTTATATTGGTGGTTGCAGTAGATGCTTGTGATGTCGTCGTTGCCCGTTCAGTGGTTGTTGCTTGCTCAATGGTGGCTGGCGGTTCTCGTAGCTGCTTGTGATGAAGTCGTTGACTGCTCAGAGGTTGTCGTTTGATCAGTGAGTAGTCAATTCTTGCACTGTTGCTGATGGAGTAGAAGTGTGGTGGATGGCGTAGATGTAGCTGATGATCAGTGGTAGTCGATTCTTGCACTGTTGCTGATGGAGTAGTTGTGGTGGATGGCGTAGATGTAGCTGATTCAGTTGTTGTCGTTGCCTGTCCATAATGGTTGTCGTCGCTGTGTTGTTGTTGCCAGTGGTTGTTTGGTCAGTAGTAGTACTGGCTGTGGTAGTTGTTGCTGATTGAGATGCAGTAGGTGTTTGTGATGTGGCGGTTCAGTGGTTGTAGTTTCTAGTCAGTGGTACTGGCACTGGTTGAGTAGTAGTTGCGGATAGTTGTTGCTGCTTGAGTATTTATATTGGTGGTTGCAGTAGATGCTTGTGATGTCGTCGTTGCCCGTTCAGTGGTTGTTGCTTGCTCAATGGTAGTCGTTTCTGGCACTGTGATAGTTGTTGTTGATTGAGTAGTAAGAGAAGCTGGCGTAGTGGTTGTCGTAGCTGCTTGTGATGAAGTCGTTGGCGACGTGCTGCTTGTGAGAGTCGTTGTCGCTTGATCAGTGGTAGTCGATTCTTGCACTGTTGCTGATGGAGTAGTTGTGGTGGATGGCGTAGATGTAGCTGATTCAGTTGTTGTCGTTGCCTGTCCAG
Source organism: Hanleya hanleyi (assembly GCA_036873755.1). NCBI lineage: Eukaryota > Metazoa > Mollusca > Polyplacophora > Lepidopleurida > Hanleyidae > Hanleya > Hanleya hanleyi. The sequence goes on along the minus strand of JAVTVY010045633.1, from coordinate 30,393 downwards.
TGGCGGGCGTAATGGTTGTCGTCGCTGCCTGTGTTGTTGTTGCCTGATCAGTGGTTGTTTGGTCAGTAGTAGACATTACTGGCTCTGTGGTAGTTGTTGCTGATTGAGTATCTATATTGGTGGTTGCAGTAGATGTTTGTGATGTCATCGTTGCCGGTTCAGTGGTTGTAGTTTCTGGAACTGTGGTTGTCGCTTCATCAGTGGTAGTCGTTTCTGGCACTGTGCCCGCAGTTGCTGGTTGAGTAGTAGTTGCGGATGGCGAAGTGTTTGACGTAGCTGATTGTGATGTCGTTACCTGTTCCGTGGTTGTCGTTTGACCAATGGTAGTAGATTCTGGCACTGTGGGCGATGTTGCTGACAGAGTAGTAGTTGTGGCTGGCGAAGTGGTTGTCGTAGTTGCTTCAGTTGTTGTCGTTACCTGTTCAGTGGTTGTCGTTTGACCAACGGTAGTAGTTTCTCGCAGTGTGGGAACTGTTGCTGATAGAGTAGTAGTTGTGACTGGCGTAGTGGTTGTCGTAGCTGCTTCAGTTGTTGTCGTTTGATCGACCGTACTCATTTCTGACACTGTGGTAGTTGTTGCTGATTTAGTACTCGCAGTGGCTGGTGTGGTGGTTGTTGTGACTGCTTGTGATGTCGTTGCCTGCTCAGTGGTAGTTGTTTGATCAGTGGTGGATGCTGTAGCTGAGGGAATAGTAGTGATGGCTGGCGTAGTGGTTGCCAGAGCCGCTTCAGTTGTCGTTGCCTGCTCTTTGGTAGTCGTCGCAGATTCTGTGGTCATTATCGCCGACTCCGAGATGGACAACGCATCTGCTGTCACTGTATCCAGTTCTGTACTTGACGTTGATGTGCCGGTGGTACTTGTTCCTGATTGAGTAGATGTAGTTTCTGTCGTACTGATTGTCGTCGTTCCCTGCTCAATGGTTGTCCTTTGATCGGTGGTCGTCGTTTCTGGCACTGTGGACGCTGTTGCTGATTGGGTGGTTGTGGTGACTGGCATAGTGGTTGTCGTAGCGGCTTGTGATGTCGTCGTTACCGGCTCAGTGGTTGTTGTTTGATCAGTGGTAATCGGTTTTTGCACTGTGGACGCTGCTGTTGATTGAGTAGTTGTGAGGGCTGGCGTAATTGTTGTCGTAGGTGCTTGTGATGTCGTCGATACCTGCTCAGTTGGTGTCGCTTGATCAGCGGTAGTCGTTTCTGACACTGTGGACCCAGTTGCTGATTGAGTAGCAGCTGTGGCTGGCATAGTGGTTGTCGTAGCTGCTTGTGATGAAGTCGTTGACTGTTCAGAGGTTGTCGTTTGATCAGTGGTAGTCAATTCTTGCACTGTTGCTGATTGAGTAGTTGTGGTGGCTGGCGTAGTGCTTGTCGTGGCTGATTGTGATGTCGTTTGATCAGTGGTAGTTGATTCTGGACTTGTGGACGCTGTTGCTGATTGAGAAGTGGTTGTGAGTGGCGTCGCTACCTGCTCAGTTGTTGTCGTTTGATCAGTGGTAGTTGTTTGTGACACTGTTGACGTTGCTGATGGAGTAGTTGTGGTGGGTGGCGTAGATGTAGCTGATTCAGCTGTTGTGGTTGCCTGCTCAGTGGCTGGCGTACTGGTTGTCGTAGCTGCCTGTGTTGTCGTTGTCTGCTCAGTGGTTGTTGCTTGCTCAGTGGTAGTTGTTTCTCCCACTGTGGTAGTTGTTGCTGACTGAGTAGTTGTGGTGGCTGGCGGAGTGGTTGCTGTAGCTGCTTGTGACATCACAGTTGCCTGCTCAATGGTTGACGTTTGGTCAGTGCTAGTAGCCTCACGCGAGGGGGAAGTTGCAGCTGATTGAGTAATTGTTGTTGCCTGGTCAGTGGTAGTTGTTTCTGTAGCTACTTGTGATGTCGTCGTAACCTTCGCAGTGGTTGTGGTTTGATCTGTGGTAGTAGTTTCTGGCACTGTGGATGCTGTTGCTGATTGAGTAGCAGATGTGACTGGCGTAGTGGTTGTCGTAGCTGCTTGTGATGAAGTCGTTGACTGCTCAGAGGTTGTCGTTTGATCAATGGTAGTCAATTCTTGCACTGTTGCTGATGGAGTAGTTGTGGTGGATGGCGTAGATGTAGCTGATTCAGTTGTTGTCGTTGCCTGTCCAGTGGCTGGCGTAATGGTTGTCGTCGCTGTCTGTGTTGTTGTTGCCTGATCCGTGGTTGTTTGGCCAGTAGTAGTCACTATTGGCACTGTGGTAGCTGTTGGTGATTGAGTATTTATACTGGTGGTTGCAGTAGATGCTTGTGATGTCGTCGCTGCCGGTTCAGTGGTTGTTGCTTGCTCAATGGTAGTCGTTTCTGGCACTGTGATAGTTGTTGTTGATTGAGTAGTAAGAGTAGCTGCCGTAGTGGTTGTCGTAGCTGCTTGTGATGAAGTCGTTGACTGCTCAGAGGTTGTCGTTTGATCAGTGGTAGTCGATTCTTGCACTGTTGCTGATGGAGTAGTTGTGGTGGATGGCGTAGATGTAGCTGATTCAGTTGTTGTTGTTGCCTGTCCAGTGGCTGGCGTAATGGTTGTCGTCGCTCCCTGTGTTGTTGTTGCCTGATCAGTGGTTGTTTGGTCAGTAGTAGTCATTACTGGCACTGTGGTAGTTGTTGGTGATTGAGTATTTATACTGGTGGTTGCAGTAGGTGTTTGTGATGTCGTCGTTGCCGGTTCAGTGGTTGTAGTTTCTGGCACTGTGGTTGTCGCTTGATCAGTGGTAGTTGTTTCTGGCACTGTGGCCGCTGTTGCTGGTTGAGTAGTAGTTGCGGATGGCGAAGTGTTTGTCGTTGACGTTTGGTCAGTGCTAGTAGTCTCACGCGAGGGGGAAGTTGCAGCTGATTGAGTAATGTGCTACTTGTGATTCGGCGCGCAGTGGTTGTGGTTTGATCTGTTGTAGAAGTTTCTGCACTGTGGACGCTGTTGCTGATTGAGTAGCAGTGTTCTCGTAGCTGCTTGTGATGAAGTCGTTGACTGCTCAGAGGTTGTCGTTTGATCAGTGGTAGTCAATTCTTGCACTGTTGCTGATGGAGTAGTTGTGGTGGATGGCGTAGATGTAGCTGATTCAGTTGTTGTCGTTGCCTGTCCAGTGGCTGGCATAATGGTTGTCGTCGCTGCCTGTGTTGTTGTTGCCTGATCAGTGGTGGTTTGGCCAGTAGTAGTCATTACTGCCACTGTGGTAGTTGTTGCTGCTTGAGTATTTATATTGGTGGTTGCAGTAGATGCTTGTGATGTCGTCGTTGCCGGTTCAGTGGTTGTTGCTTGCTCAATGGTAGTCGTTTCTGGCACTGTGATAGTTGTTGTTGATTGAGTAGTAAGAGTAGCTGGCGTAGTGGTTGTCGTAGCTGCTTGTGATGAAGTCGTTGACTGCTCAGAGGCTGTCGTTTGATCAATGGTAGTCAATTCTTGCACTGTTGCTGATGGAGTAGTTGTGGTGGATGGCGTAGATGTAGCTGATTCAGTTGTTGTCGTTGCCTGTCCAGTGCCTGGCGTAATGGTTGTCGTCGCTGTCTGTGTTGTTGTTGCCTGATCCGTGGTTGTTTGGCCAGTAGTAGTCATTATTGGCACTGTGGTAGCTGTTGCTGATTGAGTATTTATATTGGTGGTTGCAGTAGATGCTTGTGATGTCGTCGTTGCCGGTTCAATGGTTGTTGCTTGCTCAATGGTAGTCGTTTCTGGCACTGTGATAGTTGTTGTTGACTGAGTAGTAAGAGTAGCTGCCGTAGTGGTTGTCGTAGCTGCTTGTGATGAAGTCGTTGACTGCTCAGAGGTTGTCGTTTGATCAGTGGTAGTCGATTCTTCCACTGTTGCTGATGGAGTAGTTGTGGTGGATGGCGTAGATGTAGCTGATTCAGTTGTTGTTGTTGCCTGTCCAGTGGCTGGCGTAATGGTTGTCGTCGCTCCCTGTGTTGTTGTTGCCTGATCAGTGGTTGTTTGGTCAGTAGTAATCATTACTGGCACTGTGGTAGTTGTTGGTGATTGAGTATTTATACTGGTGGTTGCAGTAGGTGTTTGTGATGTCGTCGTTGCCGGTTCAGTGGTTGTAGTTTCTGGCACTGTGGTTGTCGCTTGATCAGTGGTAGTTGTTTCTGGCACTGTGGCCGCTGTTGCTGGTTGAGTAGTAGTTGCGGATGGCGAAGTGTTTGTCGTTGACGTTTGGTCAGTGCTAGTAGTCTCACGCGAGGGGGAAGTTGCAGCTGATTGAGTAATTGTTGTTGCCTGGTCAGTGGTAGTTGTTTCTGTAGCTACTTGTGATGTCGGCGTAACCTTCGCAGTGGTTGTGGTTTGATCTGTTGTAGAAGTTTCTGGCACTGTGGACGCTGTTGCTGATTGAGTAGCAGCTGTGGCTGGCGTAGTGGTTGTCGTAGCTGCTTGTGATGAAGTCGTTGACTGCTCAGAGGTTGTCGTTTGATCAGTGGTAGTCAATTCTTGCACTGTTGCTGATGGAGTAGTTGTGGTGGATGGCGTAGATGTAGCTGATTCAGTTGTTGTCGTTGCCTGTCCAGTGGCTGGCATAATGGTTGTCGTCGCTGCCTGTGTTGTTGTTGCCTGATCAGTGGTGGTTTGGCCAGTAGTAGTCACTATTGGCACTGTGGTAGCTGTTGGTGATTGAGTATTTATACTGGTGGTTGCAGTAGATGCTTGTGATGTCGTCGTTGCCGGTTCAGTGGTTGTTGCTTGCTCAATGGTAGTCGTTTCTGGCACTGTGATAGTTGTTGTTGATTGAGTAGTAAGAGTAGCTGCCGTAGTGGTTGTCGTAGCTGCTTGTGATGAAGTCGTTGACTGCTCAGAGGTTGTCGTTTGATCAGTGGTAGTCGATTCTTGCACTGTTGCTGATGGAGTAGTTGTGGTGGATGGCGTAGATGTAGCTGATTCAGTTGTTGTTGTTGCCTGTCCAGTGGCTGGCGTAATGGTTGTCGTCGCTCCCTGTGTTGTTGTTGCCTGATCAGTGGTTGTCTGGTCAGTAGTAGTCATTACTGGCACTGTGGTAGTTGTTGGTGATTGAGTATTTATACTGGTGGTTGCAGTAGGTGTTTGTGATGTCGTCGTTGCCGGTTCAGTGGTTGTAGTTTCTGGCACTGTGGTTGTCGCTTGATCAGTGGTAGTTGTTTCTGGCACTGTGGCCGCTGTTGCTGGTTGAGTAGTAGTTGCGGATGGCGAAGTGTTTGTCGTTGACGTTTGGTCAGTGCTAGTAGTCTCACGCGAGGGAGAAGTTGCAGCTGATTGAGTAATTGTTGTTGCCTGGTCAGTGGTAGTTGTTTCTGTAGCTACTTGTGATGTCGGCGTAACCTTCGCAGTGGTTGTGGTTTGATCTGTTGTAGAAGTTTCTGGCACTGTGGACGCTGTTGCTGATTGAGTAGCAGCTGTGGCTGGCGTAGTGGTTGTCGTAGCTGCTTGTGATGAAGTCGTTGACTGCTCAGAGGTTGTCGTTTGATCAGTGGTAGTCAATTCTTGCACTGTTGCTGATGGACTAGTTGTGGTGGATGGCGTAGATGTAGCTGATTCAGTTGTTGTCGTTGCCTGTCCAGTGGCTGGCATAATGGTTGTCGTCGCTGCCTGTGTTGTTGTTGCCTGATCAGTGGTGGTTTGGCCAGTAGTAGTCATTACTGGCACTGTGGTAGTTGTTGCTGCTTGAGTATTTATATTGGTGGTTGCAGTAGATGCTTGTGATGTCGTCGTTGCCGGTTCAGTGGTTGTTGCTTGTTCAATGGTAGTCGTTTCTGGCACTGTGATAGTTGTTGTTGATTGAGTAGTAAGAGTAGCTGCCGTAGTGGTTGTCGTAGCTGCTTGTGATGAAGTCGTTGACTGCTCAGAGGTTGTCGTTTGATCAGTGGTAGTCGATTCTTGCACTGTTGCTGATGGAGTAGTTGTGGTGGATGGCGTAGATGTAGCTGATTCAGTTGTTGTCGTTGCCTGTCCAGTGGCTCGTAATGGTTGTCGTCGCTCCCTGTGTTGTTGTTGCCCGATCAGTGGTTGTTTGGTCAGTAGTAGTCATTACTGGCACTGTGGTAGTTGTTGCTGATTGAGTATTTATACTGGTGGTTGCAGTAGGTGTTTGTGATGTCGTTGCCGGTTCAGTGGTTGTAGTTTCTCTGTGGTTGTCGCTTGATCAGTGGTAGTTGTTTCTGCACTGTTGCTGGTTGGAGTAGTTGTGGTGGATGGCGTAGATGTAGCTGATTCAGTTGTTGTCGTTGCCTGTCCAGTGGCTGCCGTAATGGTTGTCGTCGCTCCCTGTGTTGTTGTTGCCCGATCAGTGGTTGTTTGGTCAGTAGTAGTCATTACTGGCACTGTGGTAGTTGTTGCTGATTGAGTATTTATACTGGTGGTTGCAGTAGGTGTTTGTGATGTCGTTGCCGGTTCAGTGGTTGTAGTTTCTGGCACTGTGGTTGTCGCTTGATCAGTGGTAGTTGTTTCTGGCACTGTGGCCGCTGTTGCTGGTTGAGTAGTAGTTGCGGGTGGCAAAGTGTTTGTCGTTGACGTTTGGTCAGTGCTAGTAGTCTCACGCGAGGGGGAAGTTGCAGCTGATTGAGTAATTGTTGTTGCCTGGTCAGTGGTAGTTGTTTCTGTAGCTACTTGTGATGTCGGCGTAACCTTCGCAGTGGTTGTGGTTTGATCTGTTGTAGAAGTTTCTGGCACTGTGGACGCTGTTGCTGATTGAGTAGCAGCTGTGGCTGGCGTAGTGGTTCTCGTAGCTGCTTGTGATGAAGTCGTTGACTGCTCAGAGGTTGTCGTTTGATCGGTGGTAGTCAATTCTTGCACTGTTGCTGATGGAGTAGTTGTGGTGGATGGCGTAGATGTAGCTGATTCAGTTGTTGTCGTTGCCTGTCCAGTGGCTGGCATAATGGTTGTCGTCGCTGCCTGTGTTGTTGTTGCCTGATCAGTGGTGGTTTGGCCAGTAGTAGTCATTACTGGCACTGTGGTAGTTGTTGCTGCTTGAGTATTTATATTGGTGGTTGCAGTAGATGCTTGTGATGTCGTCGTTGCCGGTTCAGTGGTTGTTGCTTGCTCAATGGTAGTCGTTTCTGGCACTGTGATAGTTGTTGTTGATTGTAGAGAGTGGCGTAGTGGTTGTCGTAGCTGCTTGTGATGAAGTCGTTGACTGCTCAGAGGTTGTCGCTTGATCAGTGGTAGTCGATTCTTGCACTGTTGCTGATGGAGTAGTTGTGGTGGATGGCGTAGATGTAGCTGATTCAGTTGTTGTCGTTGCCTGTCCAGTGGCTGGCGTAATGGTTGTCGTCGCTGCCTGTGTTGTTGTTGCCTGATCAGTGGTTGTTTGGTCAGTAGTAGACATTACTGGCTCTGTGGTAGTTGTTGCTGATTGAGTATCTATATTGGTGGTTGCAGTAGATGTTTGTGATGTCATCGTTGCCGGTTCAGTGGTTGTAGTTTCTGGAACTGTGGTTGTCGCTTCATCAGTGGTAGTCGTTTCTGGCACTGTGGCCGCAGTTGCTGGTTGAGTAGTAGTTGCGGATGGCGAAGTATTTGACGTAGCTGATTGTGATGTCGTTACCTGTTCCGTGGTTGTCGTTTGACCAATGGTAGTAGATTCTGGCACTGTGGGCGCTGTTGCTGACAGAGTAGTAGTTATGGCTGGCGAAGTGGTTGTCGTAGTTGCTTCAGTTGTTGTCGTTACCTGTTCAGTGGTTGTCGTTTGACCAACGGTAGTAGTTTCTCGCAGTGTGGGCACTGTTGCTGATAGAGTAGTAGTTGTGACTGGCGTAGTGGTTGTCGTAGCTGCTTCAGTTGTTGTCGTTTGATCGGCCGTACTCATTTCTGACACTGTGGTAGTTGTTGCTGATTTAGTACTCGCAGTGGCTGGTGTTGTGGTTGTTGTGACTGCTTGTGATGTCGTTGCCTGCTCAGTGGTAGTTGTTTGATCAGTGGTGGATGCTGTAGCTGAGGGAATAGTAGTGATGGCTGGCGTAGTGGTTGCCAGAGCCGCTTCAGTTGTCGTTGCCTGCTCTTTGGTAGTCGTCGCAGATTCTGTGGTCATTATCGCCGACTCCGAGATGGACAACGCATCTGCTGTCACTGTATCCAGTTCTGTACTTGACGTTGATGTGCCGGTGGTACTTGTTCCTGATTGAGTAGATGTAATTTCTGTCGTACTGATTGTCGTCGTTCCCTGCTCAATGGTTGTCCTTTGATCGGTGGTCGTCGTTTCTGGCACTGTGGACGCTGTTGCTGATTGGGTGGTTGTGGTGACTGGCATAGTGGTTGTCGTAGCGGCTTGTGATGTCGTCGTTACCCGCTCAGTGGTTGTTGTTTGATCAGTGGTAGTCGGTTTTTGCACTGTGGACGCTGCTGTTGATTGAGTAGTTGTGAGGGCTGGCGTAATTGTTGTCGTAGGTGCTTGTGATGTCGTCGATACCTGCTCAGTTGGTGTCGCTTGATCAGCGGTAGTCGTTTCTGACACTGTGGACCCAGTTGCTGATTGAGTAGCAGCTGTGGCTGCCATAGTGGTTGTCGTAGCTGCTTGTGATGAAGTCGTTGACTGCTCAGAGGTTGTCGTTTGATCAGTGGTAGTCAATTCTTGCACTGTTGCTGATTGAGTAGTTGTGGTGGCTGGTGTAGTGCTTGTCGTGGCTGATTGTGATGTCGTTTGATCAGTGGTAGTTGATTCTGGACTTGTGGACGCTGTTGCTGATTGAGAAGTGGTTGTGAGTGGCGTAGTGGTTGTCGTAGTGGCTTGCGAGGTCGTCGCTACCTGCTCAGTTGTTTTCGTTTGATCAGTGGTAGTTGTTTGTGACACTGTTGACGTTGCTGATGGAGTAGTTGTGGTGGGTGGCGTAGATGTAGCTGATTCAGCTGTTGTGGTTGCCTGCTCAGTGGCTGCCTGCTCAGTGGTTGTTGCTTGCTCAGTGGTAGTTGTTTCTCCCACTGTGGTAGTTGTTGCTGACTGAGTAGTTGTGGTGGCTGGCGGAGTGGTTGCTGTAGCTGCTTGTGACATCACAGTTGCCTGCTCAATGGTTGACGTTTGGTCAGTGCTAGTAGCCTCACGCGAGGGGGAAGTTGCAGCTGATTGAGTAATTGTTGTTGCCTGGTCAGTGGTAGTTGTTTCTGTAGCTACTTGTGATGTCGTCGTAACCTTCGCAGTGGTTGTGGTTTGATCTGTGGTAGTAGTTTCTGGCACTGTGGACGCTGTTGCTGATTGAGTAGCAGATGTGACTGGCGTAGTGGTTGTCGTAGCTGCTTGTGATGAAGTCGTTGACTGCTCAGAGGTTGTCGTTTGATCAATGGTGGTCAATTCTTGCACTGTTGCTGATGGAGTAGTTGTGGTGGATGGCGTAGATGTAGCTGATTCAGTTGTTGTCGTTGCCTGTCCAGTGGCTGGCGTCATGGTTGTCGTCGCTGTCTGTGTTGTTGTTGCCTGATCCGTGGTTGTTTGGCCAGTAGTAGTCATTATTGGCACTGTGGTAGCTGTTGCTGATTGAGTATTTATATTGGTGGTTGCAGTAGATGCTTGTGATGTCGTCGTTGCCGGTTCAGTGGTTGTTGCTTGCTCAATGGTAGTCGTTTCTGGCACTGTGATAGTTGTTGTTGATTGAGTAGTAAGAGTAGCTGGCGTAGTGGTTGTCGTTGCTGCTTGTGATGAAGTCGTTGACTGCTCAGAGGTTGTCGTTTGATCAGTGGTAGTCGATTCTTGCACTGTTGCTGATGGAGTAGTTGTGGTGGATGCCGTAGATGTAGCTGATTCAGTTGTTGTCGTTGCCTGTCCAGTGGCTGGCGTAATGGTTGTCGTCGCTGCCTGTGTTGTTGTTGCCTGATCAGTGGTTGTTTGGTCAGTAGTAGTCATTACTGGCACTGTGGTAGTTGTTGCTGATTGAGTATTTATATTGGTGGTTGCAGTAGACGTTTGTGATGTCCTCGTTGCCGGTGCAATGGTTGTAGTTTCTGGCACTGTGGTTGTCGATTGATCAGTGGTAGTCGTTTCAGGCACTGTGGCCGCTGTTGCTGGTTGAGTAGTAGATGCGGATGGCGAAGTGTTTGTCGTTGACGTTTGGTCAGTGCTAGTAGTCTCACGCGAGGGGGAAGTTGCAGCTGATTGAGTAATTGTTGTTGCCTGGTCAGTGGTAGTTGTTTCTGTAGCTACTTGTGATGTCGTCGTAACCTTCGCAGTGGTTGTGGTTTGATCTGTGGTAGTAGTTTCTGCCATTGTGGACGCTGTTGCTGATTGAGTAGCAGCTGTGGCTGGCGTAGTGGTTGTCGAAGCTGTTTGAGATGCCGTCGTTGCTCGCTCAGTGGTTGTTGCTTGCTCAATGGTAGTCGTTTCTGGCACTGTGATAGTTGGTGTTGATGGAGTAGTAGGAAAAGCTGGCGTAGTGGTTGTCGTAGCTGCTTGTGATGAAGTCGTTGACTGCTCAGAGGTTGTCGCTTGATCAGTGGTAGTCGATTCTTGCACTGTTGCTGATGGAGTAGTTGTGGTGGATGGCGTAGATGTAGCTGATTCAGTTGTTGTCGTTGCCTGTCCAGTGGCTGGCATAATGGTTGTCGTCGCTGCCTGTGTTGTTGTTGCCTGATCAGTGGTGGTTTGGCCAGTAGTAGTCATTACTGCCACTGTGGTAGTTGTTGCTGCTTGAGTATTTATATTGGTGGTTGCAGTAGATGCTTGTGATGTCGTCGTTGCCGGTTCAGTGGTTGTTGCTTGCTCAATGGTAGTCGTTTCTGGCACTGTGATAGTTGTTGTTGATTGAGTAGTAAGAGTAGCTGGCGTAGTGGTTGTCGTAGCTGCTTGTGATGAAGTCGTTGACTGCTCAGAGGTTGTCGTTTGATCAGTGGTAGTCGATTCTTGCACTGTTGCTGATGGAGTAGTTGTGGTGGATGGCGTAGATGTAGCTGATTCAGTTGTTGTCGTTGCCTGTCCAGTGGCTGGCGTAATGGTTGTCGTCGCTGCCTGTGTTGTTGTTGCCTGATCAGTGGTTGTTTGGTCAGTAGTAGACATTACTGGCTCTGTGGTAGTTGTTGCTGATTGAGTATCTATATTGGTGGTTGCAGTAGATGTTTGTGATGTCATCGTTGCCGGTTCAGTGGTTGTAGTTTCTGGAACTGTGGTTGTCGCTTCATCAGTGGTAGTCGTTTCTGGCAATGTGGCCGCAGTTGCTGGTTGAGTAGTAGTTGCGGATGGCGAAGTGTTTGACGTAGCTGATTGTGATGTCGTTACCTGTTCCGTGGTTGTCGTTTGACCAATGGTAGTAGATTCTGGCAGTGTGGGCGCTGTTGCTGACAGAGTAGAAGTTGTGGCTGGCGAAGTGGTTGTCGTAGTTGCTTCAGTTGTTGTCGTTACCTGTTCAGTGGTTGTCGTTTGACCAACGGTAGTAGTTTCTCGCAGTGTGGGCACTGTTGCTGATAGAGTAGTAGTTGTGACTGGCGTAGTGGTTGTCCTAGCTGCTTCAGTTGTCGTTGCCTGCTCTTTGGTAGTCGTCGCAGATTCTGTGGTCATTATCGCCGACTCCGAGATGGACAACGCATCTGCTGTCACTGTATCCAGTTCTGTACTTGACGTTGATGTGCCGGTGGTACTTGTTCCTGATTGAGTAGATGTAGTTTCTGTCGTACTGATTGTCGTCGTTCCCTGCTCAATGGTTGTCCTTTGATCGGTGGTCGTCGTTTCTGGCACTGTGGACGCTGTTGCTGATTGGGTGGTTGTGGTGACTGGCATAGTGGTTGTCGTAGCGGCTTGTGATGTCGTCGTTACCCGCTCAGTGGTTGTTGTTTGATCAGTGGTAATCGGTTTTTGCACTGTGGACGCTGCTGTTGATTGAGTAGTTGTGAGGGCTGGCGTAATTGTTGTCGTAGGTGCTTGTGATGTCGTCGATACCTGCTCAGTTGGTGTCGCTTGATCAGCGGTAGTCGTTTCTGACACTGTGGACCCAGTTGCTAATTGAGTAGCAGCTGTGGCTGGCATAGTGGTTGTCGTAGCTGCTTGTGATGAAGTCGTTGACTGCTCAGAGGTTGTCGTTTGATCAGTGGTAGTCAATTCTTGCACTGTTGCTGATGGAGTAGTTGTGGTGGATGGCGTAGATGTAGCTGATCCAGTTGTTGTCGTTGCCTGTCCAGTGGCTGGCGTAATGGTTGTCGTCGCTGCCTGTGTTGTTGTTGCCTGATCAGTGGTTGTTTGGTCAGTAGTAGTCATTAATGGCACTGTGGTACTTGTTGCTGATTGAGTATTTATATTGGTGGTTGCAGTAGATGCTTGTGGTGTCGTCGTTGCCGGTTCAGTGGTTGTAGTTTCTGGCACTGTGGTTGTCGCTTGATCAGTGGTAGTCGTTTCTGGCACTGTGCCCGCTGTTGCCGGTTGAGTAGTAGTTGCGGATGGCGAAGTATTTGTCGTTGACGTTTGGTCAGTGCTAGTAGTCTCACGCGAGGGGGAAGTTGCAGCTGATTGAGTAATTGTTGTTGCCTGGTCAGTGGTAGTTGTTTCTGTAGCTACTTGTGATGTCGTCGCAACCTTCGCAGTGGTTGTGGTTTGATCTCTGGTAGTAGTTTCTGGCATTGTGGACGCTGTTGCTGATTGAGTAGCAGCTGTGGCTGGCGTAGTGGTTGTCGAAGCTGCTTGAGATGCCGTCGTTGCTTGCTCAGTGGTTGTTGCTTGCATAATGGTAGTCGTTTCTGGCACTGTGATAGTTGGTGTTGATTGAGTAGTAGGAGTAGCTGGCGTAGTGGTTGTCGTAGCTGCAAGCTGGTTGTCGCTTGTACTAGTTTGATCAGCGGTAGTCGTCACTGGCACAGTGGTTGTCGTAGCTGTCGTTGCCTGCTCATTGGTTGTCGTTTGATCAGTGGTAGTCGTTTCTTGATCTGAAGAAATTGTTGCTGATTGAGTAGTTGTGGTAGCTGGCGTAGTAGCTGCTTCAATTGTTGTTGTTGCCTGCTCAGTGGTAGAGGTTTCCTGCTCAGTGACAGACGTTGCCGACTCAGTCGTAGCTGCTTCAGTTGTTGTTGTTGCCTGCTCAGTGGTAGACGTTGCCTGCTCAGTGGTAGAGGTTACCTGATCATTGGTAGTCGTTTCTAGTGCTTGATTTGATGCTGTATCCATGGATGTATCCGGTAATGTGTCGGTGGTAATATTGTCTGTGGATATTGGTTGTGTTTGTGAGGTTGTCACTGTGGACGCTGTTGGTGATACAGTAGCAGCTGTGGTTGGCGTATTGGTTGTCGTAGCTGCTTGAGATGCCGTCGTTGCTTGCTCAGTGGTTGATGCTTGCTCAGTGGTAGTCGTTTCTGGCACTGTGATAGTTGTTGTTGATTGAGTAGTAAGAGTAGCTGGCGTAGTGGTTGTCGTAGCTGCTTGTGATGAAGTCGTTGACTGCTCAGAGGTTGTCGTTTGATCAGTGGTAGTCGATTCTTGCACTGTTGCTGATGGAGTAGTTGTGGTGGATGGCGTAGATGTAGCTGATTCAGTTGTTGTTGTTGCCTGTCCAGTGGCTGGCGTAATGGTTGTCGTCGCTCCCTGTGTTGTTGTTGCCTGATCAGTGGTTGTTTGGTCAGTAGTAGTCATTACTGGCACTGTGGTAGTTGTTGGTGATTGAGTATTTATACTGGTGGTTGCAGTAGGTGTTTGTGATGTCGTCGTTGCCGGTTCAGTGGTTGTTGCTTGCTCAATGGTAGTCGTTTCTGGCACTGTGATAGTTGTTGTTGATTGAGTAGTAAGAGTAGCTGGCGTAGTGGTTGTCGTAGCTGCTTGTGATGAAGTCGTTGACTGCTCAGAGGTTGTCGTTTGATCAGTGGTAGTCGATTCTTGCACTGTTGCTGATGGAGTAGTTGTGACGGATGGCGTAGTAGCTGATTCAGTTGTTGTCGTTGCCTGTTCAGTAGCTGGCGTAATGGTTGTCGTCGCTGCCTGTGTTGTCGTTGCCTGCTCAGTGGTTGTTTGGTCAGTGGTAGTCATTACAGGCACTGTGGTAGTTGTTGCTGATTGAGTATTTATATTGGTGGTTGCAGTAGATGCTTGTGATGTCGTCGTTGCCGGTTCAGTGGTTGTAGTTTCTGGAACTGTGGTTGTCGCTTCATCAGTGGTAGTCGTTTCTGGCACTGTGGCCGCTGTTGCTGGTTGAGTATTAGTTGCGGATGGCGAAGTGTTTGTCGTAGCTGATTGTGATGTCGTTACCTGTTCCGTGGTTGTCGTTTGACCAATGGTAGTAGATTCTGGCAGTGTGGGCGCTGTTGCTGACAGAGTAGAAGTTGTGGCTGGCGTAGTGGTTGTCGTAGTTGCTTCAGTTGTTGTCGTTACCTGTTCAGTGGTTGTCGGTTGATCGGCTGTAGCCGTTTCTGGTACTGTGGTGATTATTGCTGATTGAGTAGTAGCTGTCGCTGGCGTAGCTCCTTTCGTAGCTGATTGCGATGTCGTCGTTACCTGTTCTGTGGTTGTCGTTTGACCAATGGTAGAAGTTTCTGGCACTGTGGACGCTGTAGCTGATTGAGTATTAGATGCGGTTTGCGTAGTGGTTGTCGTAGCTGCTTGCGATGTCGCTCTTTCCTGCTCAGTGGTTGTCGTTTGGTCGGTGGTAGTAGTTTCAGGCTCTATGGATGCTGTTGCTGATTGAGTAGTAATTGTCGCCGGCGTATTGGTTGACGTAGCTGTCGTTGCCAGCGCAATGGTTGTCGTTTGATCTGAGGTAGTCGTCTCAGACACAGCGGTTATTGATGCTGATTGTGTAATAATAGTGACTGACGCAGTGGTTGTCGCAGCTGCTTGTGATATCGTCGTTGCCTGCTCATTGGTTGTTGCTTGCTCATTGGTAGTTGTTTCTGGCACGGTGATAGTTGTTGTTGATTGAGTAGCAATAGTAGCTGGCGTGGTGGTTGTCGTAGCTGCTTGTGATGAAGTCGTTGACTGCTCAGAGGATGTCGTTTGATCAGTGGTAGTCGTTTCTTGCACTGTCGGTGCTGATGCCGATTGAATAGTTGTAGTGTCTACTGTACTGGCTGCCGTGGCTGCTAGTGTTGAGTCTGTTGTTGTCGTTGCTTGATCAGTGCTGGTCGTTTGATCAGCGGTAGTCGTCTCCGGCACTGTGGTAGTTGTCAGTGATTCAGTGGTCGTACTGGCTGCTTCAGTTGTCGTTGTCTGTTCAGTTGATGGTGTTTGATCATTCGGAATCGTTTCTGGCACTAGTGTATTCGTTGATGAACGTGTAGTTGTGGTGACTGGCGTAGTGGTTATCGCGGTTTCCTGTATCGTCCTCGTTACTTCATCACTTGTACTAGTTTCATCAGCGGTAGTCGTCACTGGCACAGTGGTTGTCGTAGCTGTCGTTGCCAGCTCAGTGGTTGTCGTTTGATCCGCGGTAGTTATTTCTGTCACTGAGGAAGTTGTTGCTGATTGCGTAGTTGTGTTGTCTGACTTAGTGGTTGTAGCTGCTTCAGTTGTCGTTGCCTGCTCATTGGTTGTCGTTTGATCAGTGGTAGTCGTTTCTTGATCTGAAGAAATTGTTGCTGATTGAGTAGTTGTGGTAGCTGACGTAGTAGCTCCTTCAGTTGTTGTTGTTGCCTGCTCAGTGGTAGACATTTCCTGCTCAGTGACAGACGTTTCCGAATCAGTCGTAGCTGCTTCAGTTGTTGTTGTTGCCTGCTCAGTGGTAGACGTTGCCTGCTCAGTGGTAGAGGTTGCCTGCTCATTGGTAGTCGTTTCTAGTGCTTGATTTGATGCTGTATCCATGGATGTATCCGGTAATGTGTCGGTGGTAATATTGTCTGTGGATATTGGTTGTGTTTGTGAGGTTGTCAAGTCCGTTATTACTGGCTCAGTGCTAGTTATTGATGATGCCGTCACGGTTGTTGATGCCTCACTGGCAGTGGTTGGAACAGTGGTTGACGTAGCTTCCATCGTACTCGTTGACGTTCCCAAAATAGGAGTGAATACATGGCTTCCGATGGCTGGTGTAATATAAAGAAATATACGGTGCCAAAATATCATCATACCTATTGGAAAATCAGTTGAAGACGAAAATGCCAGATCCTGTATTTAACGGAAATGCTGTGAACAGAATGCGCATATTCCTGGATCACCGTTATAAAGACTAGCGTCCGTTTATAAGGAGTCAGTGCTCCCCTAACTAAAGTCATAAACATTACTGTCGGCCGCTTTTATAATTCAAATCCACCAAGAAATATACCGGTACATGCAAGCAAATTTTTACCGTCTTATAAGGCATTTCCTAGGGGATCTCATTAGACCCGTAGCTGATGCGCCTCCAGGAAGGATACGTACCGGACAACGCGTCACCGGGAATTGGAGACGCACCCTTCCTGATTACATCGGCTGCGCGCTGCAGCTAACCCTTATTGCTTTTTTCGACTGATTTTTCATATATATGTATTTTGTTTTTCTTACAAAAGCTACATAATGAATAATTTTTCGATGTGAAATAAAATAGAAATGCAGAGAAAGCTGAAAATTTCTCTTCTCGGAGGATCATGCAAACAGACTAAACATTGGCACCAATTTGATGAGCTACAAAATCAGAATTTCATCTCTCAATATCTGTCGGTCCGGAGCACTGGAGAAAAGTTCACTACTGGCTTACGGGTACGCAGCTTCCGGTCACGTGACTCTCCGTGATGAAATCACTTCCGGGCACGCGACTAACGGTCTCAACAAGTCTGACAGGTATGAAAGCATACCGAAATGAGTTCAGATCATAAGACAACGACTATCACTGACCTTTCGCACACGTCGTTTACCTCGTACTATACTGTCCCTCCCAAGAGTGGTATGCAGGAGAGGCTATCTCAAATATCAAACACAAGCCAAATCACTCATAGTTCTTCTAGATATAACACGCGCGAAGTACAAATGTAGTTTCAACAGACACACTGGAAGAGTTTTTCGATGGCCGAGTGGACGAGACACTGGGCTGTTGTGCGAAAGGTCATGAGATCGAGACACGTCAGGGGTACGGCACACTGTAGAGTGGAAATGGGAGTGCTATCTTGCCTCAGATTGAGCTTGTCCTAGCAAAATCAAAATGGCGGCAGATACAACGGGGTCGACAGTGATAATATACTACCCTTTGTATTATAATACAACGATGAGATAGCATGACGAGTTCTAATGAAAGCAACAAGAGCACCCTATTCTGAGTAAGTCAACGGTAGTCGTATGCGGTAGGCTTAGGCTTATCACCCGCTATTAGCTTGAGTTGCTATCTCCATGGTTCTTTTAATTTCATCATAATTGTATGTGTTAACAAACAGTGTCAAATTTAACTAAGCTGACCTGACTAGGAGAGCTTCCACAAATTCGGTAATCAATTCGACAAAGTGTTTGACTTGTTGCAAAATTGATCATTTTTGTCTGATATATAACATCTTGATGTCTATACGTAGGAAAACTTTAACACTACTGATTCTTTAGATAAGAACATTCAAACAGATTATTGCAATTTAGTTACAGTAGTAGTAAGAACACAAATACATTAGCATTTGCGAGGCTGTGGCGTGAGGCTTTTGGCGTGAGCGGCATGACGTCAAGCCCATTGACGTCACGTCAAGGTCAAATGCTAAAGGTCACACCTGGGACAAATATCATTACCGATGCGAGGTCAGTCCGTGTCACGGGACTTCCGGTGTCAATCTGCGCATGCACAGCCAGGGAATTGCGAAAAAATCTTTTCAGTGAACGTTTCGGGGTAAAGGTGAGCCATCCGTGGTTCAAATGGGTCGTGTGAGGTATCGAAGCACTCTGAGGGGCGAGTCCGACTGGACTGGTGTGTAGCGAAAGTAAGGCTATGACTCGCTTGCACAGGCAGGGCATTGTGAGAAAAGGGCACTCGAGTGGACGTTTTGGGTCAGAGATGGACCATCCTCGAAACAAATAGGTCGCGTGAGGTGTCCTATTGAAGCACTCATGGGGGAATATCCGACTGATCTGGTGTGTAGTGGAAGTTCCATCAATCTGCGCATGCGCAATCGGAAAAGGATAGTAGAAGGGTGTTTGGGGTAAGAGTATTGGTGTAGGGATGGTCATTTTTTTTATTGTAGATTTTACTATGGGGTGTTGGTAATTGTTGTCTTTATCTCACACAGTAGACTACGATAGAAGGGGTCTCATGGCCATGGGTTGACTTTCGCTAGATAGTTAACGTGCGCGTGGGTGTGTGTGTGTATGTGTTGGGGTTTGCGTAAGGGAGGGAAGGGGGAGGGGGGGATGAGAAAAAATATAGTAGCCGACTGACCAGTCAATGCATATTTGCTCGAATTTCAGCTAAATTTAATAATAAAAAAAAACAGAATCGGGTTTTCTTTCTCAAATGTAGCTTTTTATTGACTACCTGCACATGTGACACTCGTTTCTGAACTCTGTTTTCCTCTTGATGGCTCCTTCATCGAAATGAAACTGCTAGTATGTTAAAATAGATATACAAATCGGTCACCAGAGTCCAGACAAAGGTTTGAATGGAGAAAGTTCAGATTGAGAATTGGTCGCCCGGAGATGGCGCTCCTTACAGTATGGTATTCTGTCCGAGCAAGTGGTCAGAAACATGAAAAGTCGTTGTAGGTGAAGCAAAAATGGTTATCCATTTGTATTTGCATTTGGAAGTAAGAGGCAATTAGTCATACAATAACTCCTTCTTAAAAATACAAAGCAATAAATTAGAAGTCCGTATCTCTCACGGTTACAGATTCATATTCGTTTGAATATTTGTTGATGTTTTTCCCCCAAATTTCAAGCAGGCGGCCGAAATACGCGACCTAGAAACTTATTTTTTTTAGTATTCTTGGGCGTCATGTTGCATAGCATATATCTAGTATGACTTGCTTGTATTCTGGTATATGGGAAATAATAACGATGTACGTGTATCTGTGCTCTTGAATGGGTACGCAAGGAAAGGTGTGTGGTGGGGGGGGGGGGCAGATCAGATAAAGGACACAGAGAATAGTTCGGGATCGTGCAAATTATATACGTATACGGCGGATCAAACTGTAGCTTAGAACCAATTCCATGAACCCTTCAATTACACAATTAAAGTTTCTGTTATAGGGTTATTAGGCTTTATTTTTATTCTGTAGCTCATGTGAAACAACTACGAGATGCAGTCGATAGCCGATTCACTCACGTATTCTGACGCGCAATTTTAGTCGACTGGGTGTTCGTCTTAAATTAGGAAACATGTCTTTGTCTTCTCTGTACAAATCCGTTCCTATTTAATCATATTTATTCATATTCGTTTTATGCACTTTTATCGTCGACAACAAATGCGATCCCTGCCATCCCTGCCGAGGTCGATTGAAAAATAGCTATATTCGTAAGTGCGCCGTCAGAACAACAGGCGCGAGCACTTCCGTCGGAACAACACAGTTATTCCCCTTGTTTGTTTTAAAATACCAGTATCGTCCAGCGTCTGTCTACGCTATATTATTTTAATCTAACAGCTTTCTCGGTAACTTTTCAGCAATATATGCTGTATGAAATCTATGCTGTAACAAAATATTAGAACGGTGTATTTCTGTGTGTGCAACGTGACGGGTACGTCTGTGTGTTGGTGGTGTGCGTAAGGCAGGGAAGAGGGGAGCAAGAAAATAGACATAGTAGCCGACTGATTAGCCAGTTGACCGTGTAGGTATATTTACTCAAATTTTAGCGAAATTTCAAAAATTTAAAAGCGGCCTTCCTTCTCAAATATAGCTTTTTATAGGCTACCGAAACTACCTCAATTATTGCGTATTCTTGGTCGCCATGTTACATAGCATATATCTGGTATGACTTGTCTGTTTTCTGGTATATGGGAAATAATGTGCTTATACCTGTGATCTTGAATGGATGCGCAAGATAAAGTGTGTTTGGGAGGGGGAGGGAGCAGATAACCGGCACGGAGAATAGTTCGGAATAATTCAAATTCTTTACCTATACGGTCGATCAAATTGTAGATTTGAACGAATTCCAAGAACCCTTCAATTACACATTTAAAGCTTATGTTATATGATTATTAAGCTTTGCTGCTATTCTTGCTCAATCGAGATTCAGTCGTAAGCCGATTCACTCACATATTCTGGCGGGCAGTTTTAGTCGACTGGGTGTTTGCCTTGAATTAGAGAACAAATATTTGCCTCCTCTGTACAAATCTATATTTTTTAATCTCATAACAGTACGCATAAACTGTGAAAGCAAATATTCACCCGTTTTAGGCACTTTTATTCGACCACGAATGCGATCTCTGCCGAGGTTGTTTTGAAAATAGCTATATTCGAAAGCGCCGTACTTGCGGCGAAGCAACACAGTTATTCCCATTGTTTGTTTTCGAATATCATTATAGCCGAACACGTCGACGGTGTGTGTGTGGGTGTGTGTTCTAACTCACACCAGCGTTACAGCGTCACCGCGTGAAGACGAACGTTGGATGGATTAAGGCAGATGTTGAGAGGCGTTATGACGGTGGGTCCCATAATTCATAATCCCAAACTGATTCGAACCCTTCCAAATAGGCCTAAATTGGTTACATTGTGTTTGGGAATAGCTTCTGTACTCGTAGGAATAAAAAAGTCGTCTCCTTTGTGTTCAATCAGAGGCATCAATATGCCCCATACATGGGGTAACTCGTACGTATATGCCCTGCCCTACGACGACCATGTACTCAACTGCATGGGGCACCACAATGTCGACATGGAGTGCATTGAGTGCAGGTAGCCTCTTAGTCCTAATTTGACCGTATTTGCATTTTCTCTACTATTCCTGACGTAACAATGACGTCACTTTCAAAGGGAGTTCACTTTACAATGGTAGACAGACCCACTATGTCCACCCCAACATCAGTATTCCTGAGTTCAGAAGACCCGTGTCTGCTCTGGATACACTCCAGTGTCCTCTGGTCACTCCCTGTGGGTTAGTGAAAGTGGGTGTAGGCATGTTTCAAGTGTGCACCCGATTGAATCTGCACTTTTTCCACCACTGATGACGTCACCAATGACGTCACAGATGACATGGACATCCCTCAAGTCGTGTTCTACCCCACTAGAGTTTCCATGCAACAACCTGCACAATATATCTGGTCAATAATACCTACTAAAACGTCCAAACACGCCTCTGCCCACCTCCAAATTGCCCTCTTTCACCACTACTCTACGCATGCGCATATCAATTCCCATCCAAATTACCTCAAGCGTAATCTATACACCAAACACTTCAAGGTTAGAACCTGCATATTATATGTGTACCATGGATGGGCCCACTCTACCCGCCCTCCAGCTTAGGGCAGCGTGTACCATACCATGTTTGTCTGGCACAGGAGGTAGATTAAAGTACCAAACACATTGGGCTCTCTGAGGATCCATCGTGATCAGTGTCTGTAGAGCCTAGTTTTGGTTAGGTTTTTGTTGGGGTTGGGGTTTTGTTAGGGTATGTTTGTTTGGGTCGTCGTAGCCGTGTGACCAATAAGGTTAGGTGCGACGTTAAACTTCAAACAACCAACCAACCCAACCCACTCGACCCCAAACTCCTACCTCAGATGCCCGCTTTCTATAATAATGCCCGACTGCCCATGCGCAGAATGACGTGAGCAGACAAAATCACTCCAGACTCGGCCCACGGATGACTCACCTCCCACCCCAAATACCACCCTGCCCAGTTCCGAAAATGCCATCTTTCTATAGTACACATCAAGTTTGCATGAACACATTGACGCGACTTCCAATACCAAAAAAAAACACCAGTCTGACTCTACCCCGCGAAAGCTTCAATATGACACCCCACGCGCCCCATTTGGGCCACAGATGGTCCCTATACCGCCCAAACGCGTCCTCGTCCACCCCTGAAATGTCCTCTTTCGCTACTACATTCCACCTGTGCTTGCGATGATTGACGGCACTAGCAGCTCAAACTACCCCAAGCATAGTCTACATGCTGAGAGCTTCAATATGACGCTCCAAATGATCGATTGGACCACGGGTAGTCCAACTAGACCCCAAAACGTCCATTCAAATGACCTTTCCCCACTATTCTCTGTCTGCGCATCTGCAGATTGACGGCAGTTTCACTAACACCAGCCCAGTCGGACGCACAAGCGCCTCAAATTTACACCTCACAAGGCCAATCTGGACCACGGATGGTTCATCTCTACATGAAAACGTTCACGCAAGAGCCCCTTTTCCAATATTTCCTGACTCCGCATGTTCAGATTGAAGGCAGTTTCACGACAAAGCCGTTCAGTCGGACTCTCCGCCACGAGCGCTTCACACGGCCCATTCCGACCACGGATGGTCCATCTCTGACACAAAACGTCCATTCAAATGACCTAGTTTCACTGCGCATTTGCAGATGGACGGTATTTTTCCTACATACCAGTTCAGTCGGACTTTTCCCAGCGATTGCTTGAAAATGACACTCACACGACACATTCGAACCACGGAGGGGCCATCTCTGCCCCAAACATCAATTCAAATTCCCACTTTTTTACTATCCTCTGTCTGCGCATGCACAGATGGATGGCATTACCATGACACATCGGTCTAGTTGGGCTCTCCCCCAATAATGCTTCAAAATGACATCCCATACGACCCAATTCGGACCACGGATGGTCCACCTAGATCCCAAAAAATCCATCCCAGATGTGCCTGTGCACCATACATGCGCAAAACTTTTCAGCGAAAGTCAGTCAATGACCTCGAGATCCCTATACCATCGTATTCTACAGCGTGAGACTGAAAAAAATAAGATATCACATATTACACTTAAAATTACAGACGCAGTAAAAACATGATTATTTGGGGTATCGCGTGGACAATACAATGTCGTTTGGGGCCCCCCCCGCCACCCCACTCCCACCCCGTTGGTTTTTTGCTCCTATATCCGGAACGACAGAAAATTGAGATCTAAGACTCCGTGAATTTGCAGCTTATCATATTGGGATTATTTTGAGCCTATTTGCATGACTATTTGCATGATCATCGGTAAATTCAAAATGGCGACCATGTGGAGGACCAGAAGTGATACGTTCATCAGATTTCTTCCACATTTTTACTTTTCTGCATGGAAAAGTGGGTAAAACCTATTTTATTTCATTTGAGTTTATATACATGTATTTACGAATTTATCATGCAGTATTTGCGAAGACAAAAATAAAAACAAATAAAAAATTCTGACTGAAAAATCGTCCAAAAATGCCTTTTTTGAAATTGACGACAGTGTGACGTCATCATAGCGGCCATCTTAGGTTTTTCACCTTTTCTAGTAGAGCTTGACCAAAATTTTTAGTGTGGTAAGTTTCAGCCCTGTAGCCCTAGGGATAGCGAAAATATTTAGGGGGCACTTTCCGCCCTCCCCCACCCAACCCTCACTATATTCGTACGCGCGCCGTCAGAGCAACAGGCGCCAACACTTCCGTCGGAACAACACAGTTATTCCCCGTGTTTGTTTTAAAATACCAGTATCGTCCAGCGTCTGTCTACGCTATATTATTTTAATCTAACAGCTTTCTCGTAACTTTTCAGCAATATATGCTGTATGAAATCTATGCTGTATCAAAATATTAGAACGGTGTATTTCTGTGTATGCAACGTGACGGGTACGTGTGTGTGTTGGTGGTGTGCGTAAGTCAGGGAAGAGGGGAACAAGAAAATAGACATCGTAGCACAAAAATAAAAACAAATAAAAAATGCCTTTTTTGAAAATGACGACAGTGTGACGTCATCATAACGGCCATCTTGGGTTTGTCACATTTTCTAGTAGAGCTTGACCCAATTTTTTAGTGTGGTAGGTTTCAGCCCTGTAGCCCTAGGGATAGCGAAAATATTTAAGGGGCACTTTACTTACTATATTCGTACGCGCGACGTCAGAGCAACAGGCGCGAGCACTTCCGTCGGAACAACACAGTGTTGGTTTCAGCCCAAGGCTGCGGTATACCCCAAATCGCCCAGGCCAGATAGGGTTAAACTGTTTAACAAATTATCTTGGGTAGGTTAAATGTATTCTGTAAGGACACACTTTATTGTTTCATGAAAAAGCCTATTTTTGCAGGCAACCACCAATCACATGCCCAACCCTTCACGTCGAGACCTTGCCCGACCCCTTAGGACTTATGCTGGTTCACCCAGACATATTCGACTGCATGTACAGTCCGTTTTTCTGCATTTTTCCCAGAGAAAATCCTAGGTATGCATCCACCCCATTCAACACGCAATTTCTTCTCTGGAACCACGTTGCCCTGGCAACCCCTTCACCGAACACGACCTTTGACAAGGAGGTGACCTCGAGTGTCCGGGTGTCTCGGGCATCCTCCACCCACTTCACCTCGACGATACGACCAGATCTGCGGTTTCCATGCTACTTCCGTTGGAACCACTCTGCGGTTTTAGCCGTTTTGTCTCTCCATGAGAAATTAGTAGCTGCGAGAGATGCTAAACAATATTGTATCAGTACATTTCAAGATTTATCAAAAGCAATGACACCGTCAACCATAGAAACCTAAATTAGCCCATAACGGGTCTCGGAGATCTCTAACGACTGGTTTCGTAGTTATTTGTCATCCCGTATCCAATATACACAATACTTCGATACGATGTGGAGTCCCACAGGGTTCTATTTTGGGCCACGTCTTTCTCATTTATGTCAATGACATAACAATTGTTGGCCAAGTTTTTGAAACCATTCTGCTTGGAACGCATTTGCTGAAAAGCAACAAGAACTTGCTAATGTGGTGTCTAGCACTGTAATTGCACTTGTCTTGCACTAATGCCAGTGCCTTGTATGTTCCTTGATCAATCAATCAAGCAATCAATTTTGAATTTAGATGGGGTGTGCAGCTGCGAAGCAGCTATGTACGACAATAACTATACATTGAGTTTGTTTTTTTAAAAATTTTCATTTTCAGGCTTATATAAATAGAATAGTGTTGAATATCTGTGTAAGATGTTGAAGTATGAAGCAGAGAGAGCTTCCACAGATAGTATTATTATTAGATGGCGAGGCAGGTTAGAAGATTTCGAAGAGGAGTGGTACATAAATATCAAAAGCAAGTACTTGTATAAATGTCACAACGACCCAATACAATAAAAAGTTAAAAACTCATTAAAAAGGCCAATATAATATAGACAATATAAATAAGTATATCATATATATATATATATAGTGGACTCTGTTCACGTGGGACTGGGTGGTGGGAAGCGATATTTCTGGTTGATTCTGGTAATAAATTCCTACTCGGACTCGTCAGGTGTTCATTCCTCACCGCCTGGGTCAGTAATTACCCGTGGACTGATGATATGGGCAAAGGCTTTGGTGACTGATAGATATTTGCTGAAAATATATCGTCTTGTTTATTAGAATTGCCTTGTTTTAATGAGTAGCCTGTCCTTGTGGGTGAGCGTAACTTAACTTGGTGAATGAACGTGTGAGCAACTGTTGATGATTGTCTTGACAACTTCAAGTGCCTACGCTGGTGGGCGGCAGTACATCACAGGGGAGTCGCTGGAGGGAGGAGGGGGTCGTCAGGTGCGAACGACCCCCCTTTGGACGCGCCAAAAAAAACAAAAACAAAAAAACAAACAAAAACAGAGAAAACGAAAACAAAAACAAAGCAAAAAAAAGCAAAAGGGGAAAGGAAGAAATAAAAAAATGTTACAAGTCCGTCTCCAGAAACGTAAGCATGCGTCGTTCCAGTAGTGACGCGTCAGTTCGCTCAACAATGGGTTCACCAGGATCAACAATGGGTTCACCAGGATCAACAATGAGTTCACCAGGATCAACAATAGGTTCACCAGGATCAACAATGGGTTCACCAGGATCAACAATGGGTTCACCAGGACTTTTCGCTTTGGCGCTCATGAACATACACTATGGTCATAAAGTGGATTATGAAAGAGCTGTATCTCTGTTCATGAGACTCCACCCTCGACGGATACAGCAGGCGACCCCTCGACGGATAAAGCAGGCGAATTTACTATTCAATTAATCATTAACACTAACTCTTGTGTTTTTTTTCCTTCTGCTCGATGCGTGTGGATTTGATAATGAAGCATCGGCAGCCTCGGTCTACCGTTTGCGAATTGCAAAACGGGTAATAAACTGAATGTTGTATACGTAAACTTTGCTGAAGTCTATACTACATTCGTGATATTTCATTTCCGGAAAATATATCACTTTCATTTTTTTTTCTAGTCAGTATTTTACCATGGCCACGTTTTAATTTCCAGAATGATGAGTGATATTAGGTTCATTTTTCTAGTCAGTATTTCACCATGGCCACGAGATGTAGTCCATGATACACAGTTTGATATTCTACACAGTATTATTGTGATCTTTTCAGCAAAAAGTTTAAAGTTCACAGTCATGAAATGACGTATGGATCGGAAAGGGATATGATGCCCGAATATCTTTGGCCCCCCCCCCCCCTACTTTTCAGCATTCTTAACTGACCATAAAAATTACAGATATAGTAGTGTAGTGGTGTGTAGTGGTGTGTTATAGGCCTGTTTTGTTTGTGTTAAACCAGGAAGTCAAATGGAGTCAGGCATATTCTTCAATATCGATGCGGGGTTATGCGAAACAAATGTGAAAATAGAACCATACATTGTGTTCAGATTTGTTTCCGGGTAAACGTGTAAAACGCATCTCCGGCAACCGGAGACCCCGGAGCTTCCGGGGCCTAGGCGGCTCCTGGACCCTCACATGTCAGGTTGTGAGGATCGCTCATTTTAGCTTTGTGTAAATGAATCGCTATCATATTGGTTCTAATGTTCCATGAAGTAAAGGTCCTCGTTTTTTGTGTGTGTGTGTTTTTTATGTGTTAAATATAACTAGAAAGTCAAATGGATTCAGGCATGAAGTATGATTTTTTCAATATCTATGGGTGCTTATAAATGCGAAACATACGTGGAAATAGAACCATAAATCTGCATACATTATGTTCGAATTTATTTCTGGGAAAATGCTTAGAACGCATCTCTGGAGATCTGGAACTTCGGAGCTTCCGGGGCCTAAGCGGCCCGTGGACCCTCGCCTGTTGGGCTGTGAGGATTTGTGTGAATGAATTGTATCGGTAGGCATATTGGTTTCCCCTCCAAGAACTAAAAGTCATCGTTTTGTATGTTTTAAATATAACTAGAACGTCAAATGGATGCAGACATGAGGTGCAATGTTTTCAATATCGGTGCATGCTCATAATTACGAAAAAATCATGAAAATAGAATCATGAATGTGCATGCAGTATGATCAGTTTTGTTTCCGGAAAAAACGTTCAGAACGCCTCTCCGGCATTCTAGGACCCCGGAGCTTCCGGGGCCTAAGCGGTCCCTGGACCCCCGCCTGTTGGGCTGTGATAGTGGCCCCCCCCCCCACTTTCAATTACGTTCCGACGCCACTGGGTTAGCCTACGAGGTATATCGGCCCAAAGCATTATTATTGTGTTTTCAAGATGACAAGAGGATGAAATATAATACTGATATTTGATAAAAGATGTGTTACTTTAATTGTTGGAATAAGCTCAGAAAGCATCTCAGGCCATCTAAGGTCCCAGAGCTGTATAATATAACCCTAAATCTGCATACATTATGTTCAGATTTAATTCCGGGAAAACGCTTAGAACGCATCTACGGCGATCTACGGCGGCACCTGGACCCTCGCCTAAAGTGCTATGATAGTCGACCCCCCCCCCCCTTGAAAAACCCTAGCGACGCCCATGCATCACCTTTGTGACCGAAGGTTGTTTTCCCATGGAAGTTTAGGGTATATCGCCTGGGTGTGTGACATATTTGCGCCGAACATCTTGTTTGGTAGCTCAAATATGCTCAGGCACAAAGACAACTTGAGCTACACATCAAAAACAAGGCAATTCTGATAAAGACAAAAATACTTTTAGCAAATATCACAACGGCAATCTACCAGAGAAATGCTTTCAATTTCTAAGCCTAATTCTTTCAGCTACCAAGGCTACATATATTTCCAGCCACCAAGGCCTTTGCTCACGTCATCCCTCCACGGGTATTACTGACCCAGGCGGCTCCACGGGTATTACTGACCCAGGCGGTGAGGGGTGAATCCCAGACGAGTCAGAGATGGAAATGTCTTACCAGAAGGAATCACCAAAAATATTCCCCCCCCCCCAACCACCACCACCACCATCCAGTCCCACGTGAACAGAATTCACTCAGGGTCAGTTGCTCCGGGGATGAGGATGGGGTGTGACATTTAGCTTATTCTCGGTCGTATATAACATGCTAACATTCAGCCAATCAGGTTTGATTATGCAATTACTGTACTTCAGCAAACACCAATCTTAGCCGTCTATGTGACACTTTGTACAATAAGCCCAGCTTTATTGCATTTAAGGGGGGACCACTCTTCATGATTCTTTAAGTACCGTACGGTTTTATCTCCCTTTGACTGTTCAGCCAACATGTACCCGTATGAATTTTCATTTTTATTATTGTCCCCTGATAATCTGAATGTTTCTGAAATGCCACATTTGTAGAAGATTGCAGTAACATTATCAGTGGTTATATGAGATGAGAAAGAGTCTGAATATTGGTGTATTTTAATGTAAACATGGTAAACGGATCGATCCGGTGCCGGGTTTCAACCCCCTCCGCATTTTGAATGCGGTTCGGCTCTGTTCGGCTGTACTTTTCCATTTTGTGAAGACGCTCGTCCGAATGGGAGCTGACATTAAATGTGTTTTTATCCTATTTTCAGGTATGTACACCAATGTAGGATAGTGCCACTTTGTTCATAAATGTTTGAGGAACAAGTTGATGTGAAAAAGCGATAATGGTCTAAGAGATTTTAATGATTTAACTGATAGATAGTGATGTGTAGAGACAGTCTGCAATGTGCGCTAGAGCACGTGACCAAAGCGCATGGTCTTGGCTGTGAAGAGATAATGTAGAAGAAATAGTTTTGTCGAGAAAGCTTGTAAGGGAATGTCATCCTAAAGCACCCCTGGTGCGTAGATATTGTTCTATTGTTGTTGACAATAAGGTCAGAAGATTCTGCATGCATTATTTACTGATAAATTGCTGGTAAATCTAGTGTCTGTGAAATATTGTGTGATAGATCTATGACGTCACAATCGGCGTTGCCGTGGGCGACTGCAGCAGATTAGGGATCAGCCTCGAGAAATACAATTTATTTCATTGTGTACTTACGAGATATTGCTCAATAATAGACATTATGGTAATTCAAGATACTTACAACGGTATTTTTGTACGAGATTCATTACCGTAAAATACCTAAAATGTCTCGTTGGTATTCTGTAATAATCTTATCAATGTACATATGTTCTTTGTTATTGTGACAATCAGCATCGGGGAATTGTCATGCATATTATTGAAGTAGAAAGCAGTTATTTGTTATTACCATAAATAACAACAAGAAACGATAAGACAAGAGTTGATAAATACTTCATTTGCCTGTTCGCATAAAACTACATAGATTTACATGGTGAATACATGATTTCATGTCAAATATATTTCCGATGGTATTCAAGTACGAGCTTCATTACCGTAAAATACCTAGAATATCTGGATATGTCTTAACCTTCTCATGACCACATCTATATTTTCTCTTATCATTAATATAGAATAACATGATGTTCCCAGTTGACCTAAATGTTCCATTATATTACATATGTGATATTATTTCTTGTCAAAGATATTTGCTAGGGTATTCCAATACAAGATTTATTACCGTAAAGTACCTAGAATATTCTTTCATATCTTGTAACGTTTCAATACCTCCCACATATTTGTC
Organism: Hanleya hanleyi; assembly: GCA_036873755.1. Taxonomy (NCBI): domain Eukaryota; kingdom Metazoa; phylum Mollusca; class Polyplacophora; order Lepidopleurida; family Hanleyidae; genus Hanleya; species Hanleya hanleyi. Next base: position 727 of record JAVTVY010045633.1, on the reverse strand, counting down.
TTAATATAATAATATAGCATGATGCCATGTTCCGGGATATCAAACCGCGTCAGAGAAATGCCATTCTATCATAACTTTGTTTAATTTCTATGATCTCTTGTTGAGATACATGTTCTGAAAGCATGCTCTATAGTACCGTAACTATGGTAAAGATAATGAGAACGGTTTCGCTGTGTTATTTCAAAACTATATTCTTTATTGTTCCCCATAATACCGTAAAGATCTGAAGAATTGTTCATTTGGTAGCACAAGTTACTTGTATGCTGTTCGGCTGTATTTTTCCATTTTGTGAAGACGCTCGTCCGAATGGGAGCTGACATTAAATGTGTTTTTATCCTATTTACAGACTCCTGTTTCTCAATTACCACCCCTCATACTGAACTACTGGGACTTGCCAGGGAGGGGCGGGTAACAAATTGGTGACCCCGACGTGATGAAATGATGACGAGCAGATGAGCCGAAATTATACTTAATGAGTCATATGTGATGACGAACTGATCAGCCGGAATTATACGTGATGAGTCAACGTGATGATATGTGACACTTATACATAATGAGTTGACATGATTAGTGATGACGAGCTGATCAGCCGAAATTATACGTGACGCGTCCCCGTGATGATATGGAACGGCAAGTCAATGTGGTACGTGATGACAAGTCGACTTGATTAGTGATGACGAGCTGATGAGCTGAAGTTATACTTGACAATTCAATGCGGTACGTGACG